>JAQGBY010007817.1:0-11350 GCA_034698785.1 Mycogona germanica
AGCTCCAGATAGGGAGCCATGGCATGTGGACCACATTGCTACCACCCTGGAATTTTGGCAACGCCACCTTGGCCACTTCCATTGCCTTGCCATCACTGTCAGCATCAACCGGTACCTGGTCAAGGAGGGGTTGGCCACAGGCTTTGGTCGTGTGTCCACCTTTGGTGCCACAACCTGTCTGAAAGACTGCTGCGTGTGTGAATGTGGGAAGCTGGTTGCCCACCCCTTTCCTAATGTTGCAACTCATGCCCATTGGCTGGGCCAGCTTATCCATGCAGACATATGTGGCCTATAAACCGGCCCAATCCGGGTGGCTGCCAGTACTTAGTTGCCCTGGTTGATGACTTCTCAGTTCATTGTGGTAGCCTCGTAAGGCTGCTACCATGGTCCAAGAGTTCATCAGCATTGTGAAGAACAAGTTCACCAGGGCACCCACCATTCTCCAGAACCGCCTTCCATCCAAGGCCATCCAGTCCTTCCATCAAAGAGCAGCACTAACATGGCACAACACCAGTTGTCAGCCATGTCAGTATTTTGCTGTCTCGTCTACTCCCTGGTGCCCTGACAGGGTCAGAAGTGGTACACCTGTGGTAAGCTGGGCGTGCTTGACTGCTACAATCTACACAGCAAGGGCTACCACATGCTGGACCCAAAGTCAGGAAAAGTAGTGGTGGCTTTATTGGTCCACTTCATGGAGCAACATGGCTCTGCTCAGCCTCAGATGGTTCCTATTATCGAGTGTTGGCAGTGTTGTTAACCAGTTATCCAGCACCTCCAGCAGTGGCAGTAAGTCATATTCTCTGTTGCATTGGTCACAATCCACATCTCACCCAACTCCACCATTGAACTCTTCTCAGGTCCAAGGCAGCCATCATCCATTTCACCATCACCCAGCAGGCATGACTTTTTTTTAGTCAACTGCACTACTGGCATTAAATCCCCCTCATGGTGCTTAGGCACTGTGCAAGGGGGAACGACCAGTACCCCAGGATCGAAATTTCCGAGAGCCCGCACCGGGAATTGAACCTGGGACCACCGAAACCACAGTCAGTCGCTAAACCAACTGGGCTACAATGAGTCGTTCGACTTCAGTGCCAATGCCCAACAAGTGTGGCTCTCAATGAGCTAAGCAGCATATCATATCTGCTCCTGAGTGCCACTGGACTACCACTGTGGAGGAAGATATGCCACCTGGCCACCATGCCATCTCAGCCAAGAAGTGAGTATTTTGGATGGAGCTGGCCAGGACCACCAGTACAAGGCTTGTCTGGTCACCAATATTACGGTCTCCCCAGCATTACAACTCCAGCTGGAAAACAAGACTTACATGCCGGTGGTGAGCCATGAGACTGAGGATGCTCTTAGCCATGACCACCCAGAAAAAGTTCTACATTCACCACCTTGCACATTTATTGTACTGGTGGACCTCAGTGGCAAGCTCAATGAGCTCTACATGGACATCCGAAGGTGGTTGTGGTCCATGACCTGGAGTGACTCATCTGTACCACTAGCTCTATGGGTTCAAGCAGTCTGCTCAGACCTGGAACGAGCTTGCCAATGTCACTCTCTCCAGCCTGATGTTTACACTGAGTGTGGCTGACAAGTGTCTATGGCTGCCAATAACATCGTGGAACTGACATTAGTGCTCCTGTACATCGATGATCCGCTGGTCACCACCTCCATCACCAATGGCAACCTACCTAGTTGGTCACAAGATCAACAGACACTTTGCCACCAAGGACCTGGGGAGGTGCATCACTACCTGGGCATCCAAATGGATCATGATCTTGATGGTGGCATCCTGCTCCATCAGGCCACCAAGGTGGCTTAGCTGTGTGTCAAGTTGGGGTTGTCTGACTGTCATCCTGTCACGTTGAACTCTTGGAGACTGGCTTCCTGGCTGCCCCATGTGAGGCCAGCCCTTGTCAAACAAATGCTAGACAAGGCATAGGAAGTCTCCTCTACCTTGCAACCGTGTCTTTTGCTGCAGAAATAGAATGGCAGAGGGCCCCACAGAACGTCACTGGACTGTCAAACATATGATGCACTACCTCACCAGTACCACACATCTTGACCTGCACCTGCCAGCCTCTGGTGATCCTCTCATAGGGTTCATCAACACGGGCTAGGCTGGCAACTGGGTGGACCACAAGTCAATATCAGGCTATGAGTTCCAGTTAGACCAGGGCACTGTGGTTTGAGCCACACAAAAACAGGGTTCCAATGCAATGTTGGCGATGGAGGTGGAGTATGTGGTCACACTGCATACCACATGTGAGCTGTTATGGCACTGACAACACTTCATGAGGACAATTAGGGTGCTATCATAATGGTGGACTCTCAATCACACCATGGCCAGGATGAAGCATATCAACATCTGGTACCATCAGCTATGTGACCTGTGGGAGCAGGGGGTGCTATCATAATGGTGGACCCAGCACCAGCACCATGGATAATTACAGTGTTGAGCAGGTACCCCTGGACATGGGGAAGGAATTTGTGGGTGTCATGTGTCTCATGGCCATGCATCTTAGAAAGGAACTAGAATGCAGGTAGGCTGCAACCAAAGCTGGTCACAGCTCCAGGCTCAATCCGGCTTTCCTGGTCTTCACCAGAGAGCTGCTGGACCAGCTTCTGGACGACCCCTTCCTTCCAGCACCACATGCTGGAGTCACGATTCCTGCATTTATTCTGCACTGTCGGATTGGTGCTGGAGCTGTGCTGCCAGCAATTTTATTTTATATCACCTCCGGATTTATTTTACAGCCATAATTGCCACCTTTCCAAATCACTAACTGTCATGTGTCCACAACTTATGGATCGCGAAATATAATTTTGAATTATTTAGCTGGTAATTATTAGCTATTAAAAATTAATTAGCTGGTGGGATGTGGGTATGGGGAAATCAATTGGCCGGTTAAAGGGTTAAGTGATCTGGGTGCGCATTTTGGTCTTTCTCAAAATCAAAATCAACTTCGGCGCAACTCCTGAGAAAATCAACTTCTCAACTGAGGATTTCTGAAAACCGCATTTTCGTCATCACCAAGTAGATGATCAAATGCTGAATTTGACCGTAAATTCTCAAATTGATTATCGTCTGCATCGATAATATCGAGCCACTCGATTTTATGATCGATTCGGCGATTTTGGGTAATATCAAAGTTTTGTGCGGCCCTTTTTAAAGCGCTTTAAGTGCTCTTAACGCACAGCCGTATTAGCCGCCAAATAATTCCAGTCATTTGTAAATAAATGTAGTAGAATTGTGAGTTTTATGGATTATGATTGAGTTTAGTGAGGTAAGTGAATGTTATTTTTGCAAATACAGGGTGGTTGATCGATTTTGAAAAAGCTGTATATCCTATAAAATTCTATTTCTCCACCACCTGTTGTGCTCGATGTGTTGGCCACGTTTCCTGTCAATCACCCTGCAGCGAAGTTTCCACTGTAGAAGTGCGCGTTGACGCGCATGATGGTCAATGTTGACCCACTCCTCCTGGTACACTTTCCAAAGGCCATCCAAAGTAGTAGGTCGGCGGTGCCAGAATGCCCGTTTCAACAGTTTAAAAGCGCAAAAGTCCATGGGTGCGACATCCGGTGACTTGCTGGGATACAGCTAAAGGGAATTGCACGAATTTTCGTTTCTCGTTCCAATATTCATCATGTATTCAACTGTGGAACGCGAGGTATGGCTGGATGCCTTGTCCTGATGGATTAACACATTGCTGGCCTCGTTGCCGTATATAGTTGGTATTTTATGTCGATATAAATGTTCCAGGACGTTTGCCTGATAGTAGGTCGACTTAATTTTCACCTTGGAGCCAATCCGTCTCAACGTCATCTTTACGTTGTATGAGAAACTGGCCACCACCATGAATCCTCACGAGAAACTGGCCACCACCATGAATCCTGACGAGAAACTTTCTTTGATTTCACGAACCCATCTGGAAAATGTCTTGTCACCATGTGGACGATAGTAGATGGCCCGAATTTTGTTGCGATCATTCAGGTAGACC
This sequence comes from Mycogona germanica, assembly GCA_034698785.1. Lineage (NCBI taxonomy): Eukaryota > Metazoa > Arthropoda > Diplopoda > Chordeumatida > Chordeumatidae > Mycogona > Mycogona germanica. The sequence goes on from JAQGBY010007817.1 coordinate 4,014, forward strand.
CACGCCTCATCCAAAGTAACAACGTACATCCATCGGTCACCAGCCAGGAAGTTCTCAGACAGCTTCCGGCGGCTGGTCATTATTTCAGCAATGTGGCGTGGCATGAGCTTATGAAAACGGGCCATGTGCCTCTTTTCAAGATGTAAATCTTTAGCAATGATGTGACACTCCCACACGTTTGGCAATCGTTGTTTGTGTTGCAGGATTCTCACCGGAGACCAGGCGCTTCACCTTGTCCACCACCGCTTCTATTGTATGCGGGCAGGGGGCAATTGGCGCTCGAATTTGACCCCATTGACATCGGAACTTCGCGATTTTCATTTTTAATTAACAAAACAATAAATCGTTGACTTTGAAACAGTCGTTCCTTTTTCTTTACACTTTATTATCGTGGAATAGCCAATTCTTCATGGATGCCATCGAACCAACGATCTACTTTCGGCGCCATTTTGTTTTTTAATGTTTATGAAAAATTAAATTCAAAAACCAGAAATTCCTATTTAGTTATGTGCAAAAAATAAAAACCAATCCGAGCACGTGTTAATTTTATACAGCTTTTTCAAAATCGATCAATAACCATGAATCAATTGTCCAATTTATGGTTACTTTATGGTCCCCGTTCACCTCACCGATTGTTATTATCGCTATGTTCGACCATCGGCTACTTTCTCGCATCATGGGCGGGCAATTGTTACGTCTCGGCTGCGCGATTTTGGTTGTCAACAAGATGGCGTCGTCTTGTTTTTATGACTATTTGTTCAATAATAATCAGGTCCTGGCCGTTCTATGTTCTTAATTCACAGGTTTCCACGGCAGGGTTCGACTTCTGTGTGACTGACTCTACACTCTTGCAGTTGTTTTGCGCTGTGGACGTGGGTCGTGTGCTTCGTCGGATTCGTTCTCTGACGCGTGCTGGTAGAGTTCTCGGGCCCAATCCTTGGAGTTTCGGTAGGGTGTTGATACGGTCTCGTCTTGTCCTATTGATCCTTTCGTTGTCGGGGGTTTGTTGCGGTTCACGGTTAAGGGGCGCAATATGTCTGTATTGGTTCATCTCATTTTTATGCACCTCATTGAGGGATTGTTATTTGAGTGATCCTAGTCAAGATAGCGGCTCATGCGTAGCTAACCCGCTCTCGCTCGCTTCGTTCTTCCAGCTCAATTGGGCCGTGTGGCTTTGGGGTCCGCTGTTCAGTTTGTGTGCACCATTGGTCTCAAGTGTTCTCGAGGACTCGGTACATGGGAAAGTGTTTCATCGTTCCTTCCTGACGAATCTAGATCCTGGTGTACACTGCTCTGTATTCTCGCTCATCACTACATTTTTGTTGGGCCTATTTTGGTCATTGTATACAGTCATTATGTCTGTCCCTACTAGACCCGTTGAAGGTCTCCCTACTTCCTTAGGACTAGCTCAAACTAATGCTCCAATCGCTGCCGGCCCTGGTATTCGCACGCGTTCCAAAGAGAGAGCAAAGGATGTCAACCTTGATGTTATTCCTGCTTCGCAGCCTTCGTCGAGCCTGAATGTTGTCCTCCGCCAATCCCGTATGGAAACTGCGGTTTCATCGACTCTCGAGGGAGACTCTCGCCCGCGGTCAGCCTCTGACACATCGAGTAGCTCTTCCCAGGGTAAGAAAAGACCAGCTCAGACCGACGGGACGAAGCAACTGGATAAGGCCCCACGAGGTCGGCCTCGCAATGAGTCCAGGATCCCGCCTCTTTTGTCGATGCCGAGCTGGAGGAGCGATTGACCTTAATGGCTGCTGACGGGTCTAGCCCATTCGAGGGTAAGCGACTCCGCAGAGAGGAACCCCCAATGGACGACATTGCCCAAATCCATGTTGACGGTTCATTGCTGGATTGTGCTGGGTCTCGTGACACAGGTCCATCAAATGGTAATAATCTAGTTATAGCTTCCTCACCTGCCTCCTCGGATATGGTGGGCGATGCCTATCTCGTTCCTTCACAGGATGTTTTTTCATTGATCAGAACTCTATTTCGCGAGCAGAAGGTTTCCTCCGACTCAGCGGCGCGGGACTTGCTTTCCTCGATGACCACCGCCATGGATGGCCACATTCTCAACTTTAACAAGGCAATGGATGTGAAATTGGTCAAGGTTGATGAGGCTATAACCAAGTTGGGACAAGCTCAAACGATTCAGAGTGACACAACAAAAGTGCTCGAGGCTAACTTGGGAGTAATGTCGTCAGATATCGCTAGTATTAAATCTAACATGAACAAATTTAGTGGTATACCAGGTTCGCTTGTTACTATTAATCGCAAGATTGCGGACTTGGATACAGCATCTACGGCTTGTTCAAGAGCACTTGACGATCTTCAGGCTCGTTTGGACGGGCTGGACCTGGCAGCGCTAGCGGATGGTTCTTCCTTGGATCCAGCAATCCAGAGATCAAATACATCTAGACAGGTTAAATCTTTGCAACAGCCCTTGAACAGCAATATTATAATTTTCGGCATTCCTTGTTACGAGGGTGAAAACTTGTTTATGCTGTTGGTGGGCTTATTCTCACTGATCTCAATCGACTTGAAGCCTTCTGATATAGCAATTGCTCATAGATTGAGACTGCGAAACGACAACTCTAGAAACATATTCGTGCAGTTCCTAAATAGGGATGTGCGCCAAAGAATCTTAAGGGCTAAATCTGGTCTCAACGATAGCAAGTCCGACAAAATTAATTTCTCAAGTCTCGATCACCGTTTCCCTCGGTTTTTCAAGATCTATATCCGCGAGCAAATGTCGCAGGAAAATTCGACATTGTTCGGTCTCTCAATGGAATACCTCAAGGAAGGACCGCACAAATTTCATCGCGTTGATTTTTATGCAGGTCAGGTAAAAGTCAAGTTTAGGATGGGCATGCCTGACTGTATTGTTGGCTGTGTCGAGGACGTCATGGATCTTATTCGCAGCCCGAGTTTTAGGTCTCCTCTATTGCCATTATTAAACTTATCAAGCATTCGGGGTTCACAAAACAGGACCAGCTCACGGAGAAAGAGAGAATCTCCTCCATTGATGGACGTTGACGATGGCGCGGTTTTTCTGTCAGAGCCCAACAATCTATCGTTACCTCTCGCGGAAGTAGAAGACCAATGTACGAATTGAATGCCCAGGTCCGGACAACGTCTTATGGTAGCCTGTCGGGTGTTCCACAGGACACATTCTCAAATTCAGATGTGACCGTGTACTGCGTCAACATACGCTCTCTACACCACAATTTTGACGAACTAACAGTTGAACTTGCCCCTTTTCTGGATTCTTTGGATGTAATTGTCTTGGTCGAGACCTGGTCAACTGCTATTCTCTCGGCAGCTTATAATTTTCCTGGTTTTTCACACTTTGCCCTGGACACATTTGTCTCGCAAAATGCTGGGATTTCCATCTTTGTCAAGATCACTAAGGGCTACTCATTCACGCGTATTGACCTTTCACACCTGAACATATCCTCTTTCCAACTACTCCAGGTCGAACTCTTGGTGGACGGCAAATTTCTATTGGCAATGACGGGCATCTATCGAAGTCCTAATGGCATCCAGGGCGATGTCCTGATGGCCGACCTTTCTTCTCTTTTTGGCTCTAGGGCTTCAAATCATTTAATCGTAGGCGATTTTAACATTGATGTGGCTCCACGAGAGATCACATCTAGATTAACATCATCATACCAGGATCTGGTTGCGGAATCGGGTTATGTCAACCTCATCAATATCCCTACAAGGGTCACTCCGCATAGTTCATTGATCCTGGATCATGTTCTCCACTCAATGGACGACGCTTCGGCGACGTCTGTGGTCATATCCACACAGTTAATGGACCATTATGGAACACTCTCAGTGGTGCGCTTATTCAGTGAGGGCTCTCGAATGCGATCCAGTGGGTCGGTCGCTCGAACTTTTCGTGACGCACATAAGATGACCCAATATCTATCCGCAGCTTCCTGGCAGGCTGTTTATGACTCAAACGACCCGGATATAATTCTGACGAGCATATACGACATATTTGACAGTTGTTCGAGACTTGCTACAAGGGCTGTCCAACCGGGTCATCAGAGAGATAAATCTTGGATCACGGGATCTCTTAAGAGGGAGATCGGGATCAAGAATGCGGTCCTAAAATTATGGCGTAAACATCCTGGAAACCTCCGTTTGGCTGCGTACGCACGTTCCAAACGCAATGCTGTTAATAGACGGGTTCGGCAAGCGCGCTCCGACTTTTTTTGTGACCAGATGCTTGTCGCTTCGGACGCCAAGCTGAAATGGAAGCTCTTGAAGGAGTTGATTAAAGGTGACTCATCATCCGTCTATCGGACCCTCCCTCGGGAATTGCCCTGTGGTTTGCGTCATACAGATGACCGGTTTCAGGAGGTCTTGGCGTCTTCCATGGGTCTCTACTTCTCGAGGATCGGACCCGATTTGATTAGTCAGACTCCGATCGACATCACTTCCTTTGTGGACGGCGTCCCACAGCTGACGGAGATCGAGCCACTCACTCTTCGCCTAGCCACCATCTTCAGTGGCAAAGGATATTATGATGTCCAGGGCGGACTGTGGCCCAGGTCCTGATGGGGTGTCAATTCGCCAACTCAAGATGTCATCATCGGTTGTCTCGCCGGTACTGGCTCACCTATTCAATTCTGTCATGTCCACGGCTAGAATACCAGTTAAATTAAAATCTGCCTACATGGTGGTCATATTTAAAGGGGGTAATGTCGATGATTTTGCAAACTACCGTCCTATTTCTTTACTCTGTGCGATTCACAAACTTCTTGAGTGTCACTTAAAACATTCCCTAGATTTTCATCTTGCTTCGAATTCCTTACTGAGCCCTCACCAATACGGCTTCAGGAGGGGTTACGGGGTCAACGATGCCTTGTACAAAATAATTGATGATGTCAGGGGATCCTTGGAGGTCGACGTTAGGACCGCGGCGGCCTTTTTTGACGTGCGCAAGGCTTTTGACTCCTGCAGCCATGATCTCCTTTTGTATAAGCTGGAAAAATGTGGCATCGGTGGGGCCGCATTGGACCTGTTCGCGAGTTACTTGGCGGGCAGGAGCTTTCGAATGAAAGTTGGCGGCTTCAGGGGGGAATCATTCACAATGGGGGCTGGGGTTCCCCAGGGGTCTGTCTTGGGCCCGGTCCTATTTAACATCTTTATCAATGACATCTTCAATGTCTGCCTTGAGGGTTCGCTTGTCGCGTTCGCGGACGATGTCACTTACCTGGTTTCTTCGAATGATTGGTCGACGCTGGAGCGGCGCATGCAGGAGGACATCGACCGTATCTCTGTGTGGTATGGAAGCAACGGTCTCGTGCTGAACTCGACTAAGTCTGCTGTGATGTCCTTTGGATACATCCGTGGCCACCCTCTAGTAATTCATCTCGATGGCTCGGTTTTGAAGCAGGTCGATAATTTCAAATTACTGGGCTTAACGGTTCAGAGTAACCTGAGATTCAACGTATATATTTCGCAACTCTCGCGGACACTTAACGGAGCTATTGCGTATTTGCGCAGGGCCGGAGCAACCTTGTCTATCAAGAACAAGTTATTAATATACAATGCTTTCTTTGTGTCTCACGTGGTGTTATATGTGATTTTTTGGGGCTCGGCGCCCAAGTATGTTGTTAGGAAGATTCAGGTTCTCCAAAACGCGTGTCTTAGGATAATGACAAACACTACTCGAGTTCAGCACGCGGTCGTTGGCTCCTCGCGCCTCTTCGACAAGTTGGGTCTCCCTAACATAAGGAAGCTTTATTGGCGCCGTCTCCTCTCATTCTACTTCAGATACTGCCCTGACATGATACACTACCCTGTCTCATCTTCCACGCGCGCTAGGCCATCGGGATATCCCGGGGAGGTATTTAGGCTGACATCTTCGAGATGCCTGCTGAGGCACCAATGTGCCTTGGTCTGCAATGAGTTCTCCTTCGTCATGATCGACATTTCATTAATCAACTTCAAAAAGCGCTTAAGGAGAGAGTTGAGTTTTTTATATGACTCTTCACCGCTTTAGCGCCTCATGCCTCGGGGGAGGGTGTTCTCATTCCAGGTTGCCTAGTGGCCCCATCGAGATCTTCAGGTATGGCGATCGGGGATTGGCTCTGGTCGAGCAGACAACCTTTCTACGCTTGGATCTTGCGATGTAAGTGCCGCGGTGGCTGGCTGGGGTACTGCCTCTTGTATGACGCTCGAGGTCGATTATGTTCTTTTCGTGTTGGTTGTCGATCTTCGAAGGGGGCCCTGTTGATTGACGTCTGGTGCTCGCGGCTGGTTCTGATCGTGCTTCCTGGGGTCCTCGGCGGCCTGGTGCAGTGGGGTGGGGTCGGCTCTGGGGTGGGGTGTTGGGGATGTTCGGTGGCAATCGGCTACTTTTGCTCCGGTCTTGTCGTGGGATGCGTGGGGATTCTCACGTCGGGTTGCGCTGGTTGTTCTCTGGGCACGGCGGGGTTCTGAGTTGACTCGCCTGGGTTTTGGTCGTTCCTGCGGGGGTCGCGTGGCGAGCGGGTGGAGCCTTGGGTTGCCGTTGCTGTGTCATTGTTACTGAGATCGGGAGTCAGGTCGCCATTGTTGGGTCTCTCGAGTTACCTGAATTGCCGCTGACTGCCGCTGGTTCGCTGTCTATCTCCAGATCTTCATACATTGTCCTTGCTCTATATTTAAATTTAAATTTATGTAGCTTCTCTTGTTCCGACCACGTTTTGTCCTTAGTGGAGCTTTTCATTATGTTGATTAAACCTAAACTTGTGCCATAACTGGTCCCAGCTCACCATTGCTGTGGTGGTTCGGGCGGCGAGGGAGATCTTGGCTGCTGGAGTCTATCGGTTATCGGTCTTCATCGTCTCTTTTAGCGTTGCCACCTCGACTCGCGTTCTCGTCGCCGCTGTGGGTTCGTTGCCGGGGATACTTGAGACAATCTACTCCTCCTTGGCCATCGGATCCAGGATAACAATGCTATATGAGATCCCCTTTGGTTCCTTGCCGCCGCAACCTTAATATGCAATCATATCCCTTTTGTCGACTCGTTCCCTTTTCCGCGCAAGGGGTCTTGCATCACGAGTTATGTTCACCATGTTCGAATTTGCTTCCTTGATCTCGTCACACGCGCAGCGGTCTGGAGCCTTATCACGCACTGCCTTATCGTCTTTTTTTGAATAAATCCTATTTGTTGTGTTGTCTTGTTTCGTAAATTATCTAGTATTCAAATTCAGGGGGGCTATCCGGGGTAATTCATTTTCGGTGTAATTGTTAGGTTTAATTGGCGACCAGCCCCACATAGCCGCTGGATTAGTCCAGGCTTGGGGTTGGTCGGTGTCCTCACACTCATTAGG
>JAQGBY010007818.1:0-11350 GCA_034698785.1 Mycogona germanica
GGTTGCTGGTCAGAATTCTGAAGGGGATTGTAATGTTGATATCGGGGAAATTATGTGCCCAGCTCCTAATAGAAGTAGAAGAATGAGCCACACTAGAATGGTAAACGAGCTTCAATGTACATCAGCGTCATATTTTAACTCCTATTACCCTAGAGTGTGTAGACAGAGGAATGGCCTGACGGGGCCTCAAATCAAGAGCACTTTGACCCCAATTTCTGTCCCCAACTGGTCATTCGACCCCCGCCATAGGCCCCTCTCTTGGGGGCTGCTTGCGGGTAAAAAACTTGTAATTGTAATCTACGGAAGACAATTTCGCTAACCACCTCCCCTTAGTCAAAATCATTACAATTATAAGCAACCCGGAATTGAGTAAACTTACACCCGTTATATTTACACGAACCGTCAACACGCCCCCCACAGTACGTACTGCAGAGGGTGGGTGAGAATCCTCCACGCTAGCAATAACAACGAACTAACGTGACCTTAAGACAGGCACACACATACGGAAGCAGTAAATACATGTAGCAAACACAATCGGAGAACCGCTTCGGGGTCTACACGAATAATGGTTCCTATTTCTCAAAAATCTTCTGCAGACTCCGAATTCCGAGTGTTCAAATTTCTAAGTTTTGGGAGGAGGGCTTGGATCCTGGAAGATGGAACGGGAGACAAGATGCATCAAAGCGAGCGCGCGTACGTGCCAACGAGTAATTTGAGCGACCATGTTCCCAAGACCACATTCTAACTAATCGAAAAGAAAATCACGAAAAATCGGATTCATTTAGAACCAGCTACCCATTTCCGTTTCTACAACATTGTTGAGCGCCCGAAAAAATCCAGAATTTCCTGAATGATCTCAGAATTTCGATTAATCGTTCGTTGGGTGATTCGAAATCAATTTTAATAACTTTTACACACATTTCTCGGCTAAATTAATTAATAAAAAAATAGAATGTCACTAATTCGTTATCGTTATCCTCTGGGGTCGCAGGAGGATTGACGCCATCAGCTATTTTGTCTTTCGCATGAGTTCCCCAATCGCGAAGGCGTACGAAATTATCCATTCAAACACAGATTTAGTTCGGGAAAGTCGACAATATCAACCGCCCAAGTCTCCTCTGTATCTAATATCTTTGTGTACAGTGTTACTCAAAGAGAGACAGAAATCTTGTACACACAAATAAAAAAGACGCATATGTACACACACGTGCATCTAGAATTTGTATTCCTCTATCTAGGCAAGGGAAGGTTGGAAAAGAAAATCCACAGTCTAAATGTGTACTGTGGCGGTTCGGTTATATTCTGATAGATAGATGTATATAGGGAGGGGGGAACACATGGAGCGTGGGCGGGCGAAGGGGAAAATACAATAATGCGGACCCCCCTCGCGTGGTATCGAAAAACTCGAACTTCTAAATTTGATTCTCGGAAATCTATGCTAGTGCAGCCAGCTTTACTGGAGAGACGGTGGACGCATATTGGTTGGGGAGACGAGCAGAGCCCCCGAAACAAATAATCCCAGACAGAGACAATGATGCAAAAAAAATATTATTTCTTCAGGTCGTGAAGTACGGCAGTTGTTTGTATTGATCGTGTGGTGGGGGGGGGGGTCACTAAAAAGATGGATCATATGACATTTCACTCCATAGAATCGTCATTCTAATTTAAACAGACACGGAGGTGATTTTGAAACGAAAATATGTCAAGTTTTAATCATTCTTCGCTGTCCAGGCTAAGGGTCTAAACAAAATGACGATTCCACGAATAATTTAATACGAGAAATGTCCCAACGTGTTAGCCTCATTCGCACGATGACTATTTAACGTTTTGCTCAATGAAAATGTCATTTTGGTTTGGACAATCACATGCGTCAGTTTGGTCATTTGAAATTCTCCCGCATGTGATCAAGTAATACATTTACATGGTGTAAATGGTGCTTTTAGTGAACCTCCAAATTCGACGTTCAGCGATTCAGCGTTCAGTTCATATTAACTCATCAATCCAGATAAAGTATAACTTAATGAAATTCTTAATTAAAATCTTACATGTAAATGAACACCAAAACGCATAGAGTTCAGCTTTAATAGACGGACGTTAGTATTTTATTCCGAAACGTCTTCTAAGATGCCGTTTCACCTGATTAATCGAGGGTTTAGAACTCTTGAGCATTTCGACCCCCTAAGCAAGTGATTAATCGCGCATAACATAAAGGCGCACATTAAAGGCTCAACGCCGGCAACAATTATCATAGACATTGGAGGGTGCAGCAGCAGCCCCGGCGCCGATGTTCGTTTTTGTCAAACTACAAGTAGCATATTGAACCCACCCTCGTTGCTCGGCTCGCAGCGTCGTGGGTAGATGAGAAAAAAAAGTCTGGGCAAATTGTTGATGTGATTTGGCCTACATAGAAAATTCTTTTGAGAGTGAAGCGAGAAACACGTCGGAAGGCCACTATCAAATGTGGGGAGGCGAGCGAAGAAGAGCTAATGATTAAATCGATAACGTTATCATTGAAGGAGAAATATCAGAGCCGAATATTAGCTGAAGATTGTGCTGAGCGGAGAGTCGATTACGGTAAACGTAGATTACAGTAAAAGCTATTGTATGCGATATGGCACAGAATAGTTGAGCAGACATATTTTAAAAATACACATGTACATGTATGCGCATGAAAAAAATCGACTAAACAATCCACTGGCTCACGGTTGACAATTGATTGTAAATAACAATCAATTCAAAACCAGTGAAAATATCGAAATATTGCTCAGAAAGGGTCAATATCATGAATTAATCAATCCCTGGAAACTGTACCACGGCTCACAATTGATTGTAATTATAAATAACAAATCTTGGCCTTAGAACGAGTCAATCGATAGAATTGTCAACCAAAACAAATCGATTCAAAGTCAGTGAATTTGTAGAATAAAAAAATGAAACACTGATTGGTAAAGTAGATGCTATTGAGAAAATGATGAAAGATTGCTCTGAAAGCGCTAATATCATTAATGATTCTAAATATCTAAAGGGAAAATAATTAATGATTAAGCTTTTGTTGAGTGCATGTTCGCATTCTGGGGTGAAAAGCATTGAAAATCCAACAAAGACACTCCTCTCCTAACCGTCTCCAATAAATAATGGAATAAATCAGAGCAGCTGTACAACCTCCACTGCGTTATCTCTAGAATTAGAAAAAAGCCTTCGACGCATTTGAGAAAAACAATTCGTCCGTCCCTAGACGACTCCATTTTAATTTTAAAAGCGCCTTCGCTGGAAATGGTTGCGCCGGCTCACAAGAGATTCCATTAGTGGTTCTTCCGTGACGAGAAACCCACCACGATACATCGAATAACTGATGTGGCGCATGATTTATTTAGGAAACATAGTGGAGACCGCCAACCCGGCCGCAGGATTTTTCTATTAATGAAATTCCTCGGAGGTTCAATTAATATCGCAAAAACAAGAGCAAAAGCCGAACCTGATAAAAAAAATAAGCAAGCTTTTCCATCATGTCGAAAACATGTCATCAGTTCATATATTATTTACTTTTAGTATTTTTTTTCTGATATGAGAGATATCGCATCATAGAAACTGAACATTCTTAAGAAAACTAATTTAAGCATTATGAAAATTGCTTGAACGTTTTCTCGAAAGCATCATTGACCTCGAATTTGTTACATTTTTCATCAAAAAGAAAACCAGATCTTGGATACTAAAAATTCAAATTTGATTAAAAGCATCCAGAATTAATTTCACATTCTTTCGACATAAATTATTAAACTGAATCATATCAATAGAAAAGGTTTAAATATTCCACAAGAAAAAACTAGCTTCATCAATGTCATCATACTTAGCGAGCTCACAGGCAACAGTGTCTCTGGAAAATCCTTTTTAGAGGCAATTTATTAGCGATCGCTTGAGGACTTTTTAAAGTAGTGTCGCGACTGAATCACCATTATCTTCCCCATCATTATCATCATCTGGGAAATCATTTTCAACAAGTGATTTACAGTGTTCGTACGACATATCAGCCAATATAGAGTGGAGTAGGAACATGAGTAAAAACAATCTGTCACTGTAAAAAAAAATCAAGAGTGGATTGACTTTGATCCCGAGCCATTCTCCCATGTCGTTGAGAACACATTCCCTTTCACATTCGAATCCCTATAATCGACTCTTTAAAACACTTTCTTTGAAATTGAACAGTGAGAATCAAATCTGAAAACCAATATGAAACGTTATATAGTTTAGACAATTAAATCGACTACATTTCCAGTTTTGAAGTCAATCGTTGAGAACTACCTTAAGAACACTGTGCGTACTTTTAGGGTTAGACGATAAGAGCTGACAATTCCGGACACACTAGCTGTTTGTGAATTTTATAATGGCATGGGGGTGGTGGGCTTAGCAAGTGGAGAGGGTGTAAGTTGATATACCTTGGTCATTCTCAGTTTACTGTAGACGCTGGAAAAGATTTTCCCCAGTCAGTGCACGTATTTGATCCCCGACAACAAGGCCTACAAAACTCGTAAACATTTATAGCACGAAAGCGGCTCTCCCATCAATTTGCTAATTGCCAATATCTTAAAGAGGGATTTGAGAGGGGACAAACACCATTTACACTAAAGACGTGATCAATCTCCACTGTCCACGACTATTGTTTACGTGCGTAGTCGGCGACACCTTAATCTGTTCACTTTCTATCGCTAGCAGGACTCGAAACGCCCAATATTCTTATGAATCCCATCACCATCGTCTAGCAAGAAAATAAAAATACCATCTCAACCATCGTCATTGTCATTGACACCTGTTCTTTCGGAATTACCAATTCAAAGAAATTTAATATCTTGTTATCTGAGGATCTCCACTCTTTCTATATCGTTGGGGTCATGATGTCCCAGAGTTCACAAATGTGGGCAAAGAACCCGTATCGATTGTTCAGACACTATCGGGGGAGGGGGGTTGGATCGCTGCGAGTCAAAGAGCAGACAATCTACTTACGCCTACTTGATCAATATGTGCTCGAGTCGATCGAGTGTCCTTGAACCCGTGACCCAGGAAAAGCGCAAACAGTTGATTCGGCAGAAGATACAGAGTTTACTTAGTGATAGATACACTCTCGGCACTCGAGATCTCCTATAAAAACGTTTTTTGAAGGCAGGCGCAGTGGGGCCTCTATAAATTACCGTTATATCGATTTCCCCCGCTAGCTGGCGCAAATTATTTCGAGCCCGCACTTCCCACTAACACATTTTCTTTTTCCATCGAGCCCAAACAGCGTCGGCGATCGAAGCGACCCCGAACGACAATCCGGGAAAAAATTCGTGAAGAAAACTAATTACCGCTCCGAGCCATTCTTCCCCATGTTCACAAATAATTTTTTACTTTATCCACCCGATTATTTACGCTAGCAATAATAAATAATAATAAAAAATACCGGCGATAAAAAAACCTGATACAATTTTGTGAACATTTGCGTCACTTTTTATTTGTTAAGTAGCGATATCATTCCCTTTATGCGAGACGTGTAATCTTTTCCTTCGTGGAAATGGCGGTGGAAAGTGGGCAGGTTTACGGGACCTCGTTTCGAGAGCTTGACTTCTTTTTTTCTTTCTTATTACGAAAAGCGAGCTCACAAGATCGACATAATTAAGAACGACCCGAGGAGAAAAAAATTAATGCCGCGCTCGTGTGTATGTGCGTGGAGAGGAGATCTTTAACAATTTTTTTCTTAACCTGCTTCTGCTTCCTTTCTAGCGGAGGTTATATTTCTGGTCCTGACATTTATCATACAAAGAGGCAGGCGAAAAAGAAATTATCGATCCTCTACCGTACACTCTTTATGAAAACATTTTTTTCTGCTCTATTTTTTCCGTAGACGTCCGAGCTAAACCCCCCGAAACGCAAATGACGAGTCAGGGGGAAGACGAAGAAGAAGAACGGAGACGAAAAAGAAGCCTCGACGGCATCTTCCTCGAACAACGGCCGGAATAGGAAAACCGGACAAAAGATATCTCGCTTGAACCGGAGCCAAAAACAGCCGCAGCTACACATCCGGAACACTAAGAAGAGAAAGGCAAATGACTTTACAAAAATATATCAAAAACTTGTAGTATTTTTTTGCCTCCGCTGTATGATTTTTTTTATATAAAATAGAACGAAAACTATACATTTCTATTCTGAACTCATCCATTTTCATGCTGGCAATAAATAATTTATATCGCCCAATCAGCTGTCACATCGAAACTACCCAGACGACCACAACCAAAAATGAGAAATTTAATAGAATTGGGTTCAAATAAATTGTAGCAATTTTTGGGGGTTGGCTCGAAATCGTTCAGCGGATAAAACATATTCTAGCAATCGGTTTTGGGCACAAAAACAAATAGGAAGAACCAATCGGTCACATTGTCGTCAGCAATATAATTCAGCAAATTTAGAGAGGACTTTTCTCGAGTTGCTCAACTTACACTAGGAGTGAAAAACTGTCGCTCAATAATCAATCAACAACCCGAGAACGCCGACATCTTTTTTCTGTCACTCGCAACTTAACTCCGACGACATTGGGGGAGGGGAACCTATTGTGGAGCGATCAGGACGACCGCTATACCCCACTTGCTGTGACGTTTGCAACACAGAATCAATCCCGGAATATAAAAAAAACCAGCCATATTTTCCACCCATCGAGCCGACAGCGTCAAGAAGCAGAAAAAAGCGCATCGAAATTATATTGATAAAACGAGGGGTGTGAGAGGAAAGGAGGGTAGCGATTGGAGAGGGAGGGATGGAATTTCCTGACGCAAACAACACGCTACACTGCACTGTACACAAACAACCACAGATCCAGGAGAAAAAATGGCGACACGACTAAACCAGATGGTCACCGGGGACCGACACGTCCCGTGACTGAGTGGAGAGAGAGAGAGCACGTCTCCACACTTTCAGAGACGCGCGCACCAATAGAGAAAGAGGGCATGTGCAATAAGCTTCAGCTTTCCATTGATTGGTCAAAGGCTTACGTTTCGATGCGGTCCGTCCCCCCCCCGGCCACCGAAAAAAAAATTCTCCAGTATTAAAACGACGAAAAAGAACTACCAAAAACTGTATTGACGTGTGAAGGGGAGGAGAACCAAAGGCACACGACGACGTGTGACAGCTGTTGGTAGCGCGAGAGCGAGGACACGGCGAATGTGGGCTTCTCGCTTCACGAAATTTCCAGCTCCAGTAAGGAAGGAAGAGGGAGAAAAAAATCTACAGTTGTAAATCGTGAAAACGAAACCGAATGAAAAACTGTAGATTCGAGAGAGAGAGAGCGCGAGAAGAGTGGGGGTGGAGGGATAAAAAAAATATATCTAAGGCCCCTGTTGTGCAGCGATGTGGTTTCTCGCCAATATACTGACGCTAAGCACAATAGTCTATTCACAGACGAGGTACATTTAATACTTTTTTCTCTGAAGAAGTGTGTTCAACGCGAAGAGCAAAGGCGCGTCTGTCGTGATATCCAGTGCCAAGAGTGACTCCACACTGAGGAAATTCGGCCAGACAGACAAGGGGTGGACGAAAAAAAAGCGCATTTCCATAAATGGACGCAAAAATCCCTGAAAGCATTTTCTATTCGCATTTCAGTTGGTTACAATTTGAGGGGTGGTGGTGGGGCGTGCAAAAAAGTGGGCTCATACTATTTTCAATTTTTTAAAAAAAATCTCTCATTGTATGAACGCACTGGATGAACGCCAGCAGGTTATCATTTCAGAATATTCAATATGGACTATTCCCAGGTTCTGCATAATCTGAATCCTTCAGACTTTTCGCATTTTTCCAGTCTGGTTGAAAATCGATAACATGGATTTCGATTGCGCGTCATTTTCCAATTTCAATAAAAAAATTCGATTGAGCGAACCAACGAAGCGGAGATTAATTTATACAGCCAATAGGCATCGAAATGTTGTCCATGCAACGCTATTTTGGGAGGCGTTGTTTCGCAACGAACCCCCACTGAACAGAAATTTCTGTTCCAATATAGTCGCGATTTTACCTTACGGGTGATTCAAATCAATAGCAACTATTATATACACGCGTATGTAATGTGAGAATCGCTCACTAGTGTCAATTGTGGAACTCATTTTGCTGGACGTGGTGGGGAAATGTTTTGATGTAAAGTGGTCACTGACAGCGTGTACTCGACAAGGCCTAGAAATGGTGGCCTATCGTGGCCTATGAAAAGCCAGAGTTATTTTTTAATATTATTCAAAATGCCACTCTGCGTGTTCCGTAACAATTGATCGAACTGATGTTGATTGCTCCGTGAAAGCTGTGACAATTCGAACGCTCATTCTACAGTGAGGGACGATCAAAACCACCAGATTGATCGATTTTCCGAAACAATACCAAAAAATGAATTCCAACGAAGGTCTATATTGAGGGAAAATTTGCTTTGTTATAATAGTTCAATGAATTTAGAGCTTACCACGTTGCAGGAAAGAAGAACAATGTTGCGTCGACAAAACTCGAAATACCAAACTGGAATAACCAGATGAAAGAATTGAATCGCTTACCTGAAAAATAAAGAAAACCAAACAATTAGTGAACAAGCCAGACGTGTAAAACAAACTATCAACATCCACAAATCTTGCTTAACATAGAATCAAATAATTAGAATTTACTTAAGACCTCTCCTGCATCAACACGATTTAAGTCAATCTACTGAAAACTGTTACGTCCTCATCTATACTTTAATCACAATAAACATATTCTTGCTCTTGTTTACATTATTCATTGAGGTGCCAACTGACGCGACCGCATCAAGCCTAACAAGTCTTAAAACGACAAACTGGGCAACTTGGGGGTCCAGTTATTAGTCGATTACTTATAAAGTTGACATAAGCATCGCCGGAAGTGCCGTGGACATAATCAGATATTCCTGGTAAACTTTTCACAGAATTAAACCATAATCCTTTTTTTAAAAATGCGTTCTCGAAAGGTGCTAATTTATCGTCAAGCTGACGTTAGTTCCGTAAATGAGATGCCCTATACAGACAACGACATAGTTCAAGGAACAGGTAAATTTCCCGAGAAATCTCAACGCTCCGTGGTGTGCGTGTATCACTGTTTGCCGGATATATTATCCAACCATCACTTCGTGCCCTCGTACAGATAAAATATTATCTCGGAAGGGCTCGTTCCCCCGTGAGCGAAACAGCCAGAACATGTTTATTTATTCAAGACCAGCATTTGCATGTTTTGTTTTGAAGACATTCGGTATGCAATCGGCCGCGGATGGACTCGTTGGGCTCGCGCTAAATAAACACGACGGGTAACACTCGTGTAACAAAATTACGCAGATCATTGGACCATCAAGGGCCAAACATATCATACAGCGATGTTTACATATGCTCTGGTGGTGGATCCGGAGGATCAGCAGAATCGCTGAAGTTAGTCTAGTAGAACTAGCCTATCGATAAATGGTTTGGGCATTTGGAAAATTGGGGGTCTCAGCTGATGACGGGGCACATGTAATCATGTTGATTTTTCTTAGTTTATTCGAAGTACAGTACTTTCAATATATTTTTGTAACGACCCATTGAGGGTTCCCAGCGTCATTTTAGGTTTTATTTGCCGGGGAAGACGTCTCAGGTGACGGCAATCGCAACTGTGATGACGAAGTGATCTGATCCGTTTTGAAACGCCTCGCCCAAACATGTTTCGCGGGCATAAATAAAATACCGGAGGCGTATTACCAGCAAACTAGTTAATTGTTATCTTATCTAAGATATTGTGCTCGTTGTTTGCTGTAATTTATGAAAGTGGTTCTGTAAACTCTCGTGTTAATTTATTCACTTGTTGCCGCGGTTGAGTTATTTTTCCAGCATTTCAACAGTATTTTATTTTGTTTACGTTACACCGGCATTTCTCAGTTACGTGATATGAGCATCAACTTCATCATCCCGCCATCAGAAACTCGACATTCGAGAGGGGATAATGCAGGTTTTGACATAAATAAATTATTATTATTCCTGAAATGATGAGCTACGCTGCGCGCGTCGCAATACGCATATCAAACACCAGTCGTCGCTGCTAAATAATGAGCGGTGACAGGAACCTCTTAATTTCATCACGCATTTCTGCACTTTTTCACGTAGCGTTATTCCAGCCTCATTCTTCGAGGAGAAATCAACCCACAACAAGCACTAAACCACACCTTTCATCACTACAGTACATGGAGATTTTGCGCAACTACTTGGTGCTTCAGCACAGGTGCACCGGGATCGAATAAACGAGAGAGACCGCGCCGGGAATCGAACCCGGGAACACCACAAGTTGGTCCCTCAACCAAGAGAACGGCGAGGAATCATTTTAGTTTGTATTTGGCAAATTCCAAAAATAGCTCAAACTTAAGCATACTGATCACTTGTACTGTACGCTACTGTACAGTACATGTACTGTACTGAAATGCTCAAACATGCTCATCGTTAGTTTTAATAGTTATTCCAAGTTCGAAACTCTTATACTGTGAAATAAAGGCTCCTATAGTACATGGATGATGCCGGTTGATTTGTTTTTGAACAACATGTCGCCCGTGTTGGTCGGGTTGAACCAGGCGTACGTGCGATGTGGTCGGCCTGCGTACGCGCGCCGCGTTTAATTAAGCTTAATAATGTAATCACGCGTAAGTTTAAGGAGTTCCGCTAGAAAATTGAATTTACATGTACGAGTTTTCAACCATAATTCGTAGGTGTGTGTGTGTGTAGACGGAAGGCCGTGGGAGATGCACTGTATAAGCTGGAGGATGGGAGTACGGTTACAGGGAATAAACAGAGCGTCGTCTCCCTGTTCGCTCTCAAAATCAGCACTCCATATCGGATACTAGTCGCTCAAATTGTCACTTACCAAACTGTTATTTAATTTAATCTATTTTGGGATTCTTACTGATCCGATCATCACATCCCAAAATACCTCAACATTTATTCTATCCTCTAGAAAACCTCCTGAGACCAAAAACTAGCTGATGTTCTTAGATGAGATTTTGAAAGCATTCGAAAGAATAACTTGAGTTAAAGAGCGCTACAGTTTTACAATTTCATCGACATATTAACGATTGTTAAACCCGCAGAGCTGCATTTATTCTGCTAGGAACTTTTCTTAAGAGATTGTTGTCCTAATAAAGATTGGCGCCTATACGGGGTCTGATGAGGCTGTATACATTCAAACCATAATTGTATATGAAATGTTTTTATTTGATGTTTTTTTGTAGTATTACCGTTTTTGATATGTAAAAAAATAATGCACCAGGTACAACGCTCGACATCGCGAGTCGGATTAGCGATCGGGCTCGTAGCAAATCTATTGATCGCTT
>JAQGBY010007819.1:0-11349 GCA_034698785.1 Mycogona germanica
GGGCGGAAGTGTCCCGCGTCGAACAGGAAATCCGAGCGATCCAGGTAAACCCAGGCAAAGCTGGGAACCCCTCTTGTATCCAATAATCCATTCTGTCATCAACTGGTCTTTTGACCCCCGCCATGGGTCCCTCTCTTGGGGGCTGTTTGCGGGTTAATTTTGTAATTGTAATAAACGAGGAGGCATCGCTCTGAATTGAGAAATCCTTTGTTCTGGATGACATTCATAGATTGTTGATTGTGCCTACTTTGTTTTTGTCGTTGCAGGCAGGAATTCGAAGAGGAACTTAAAAACGAGCGCCACCTCACCAAACAGGTGAAAGAGGAATTAAGAAAGGCCCACGACGTGGAAGTTTCTGATTTGCAAGCGAGGTTACAGGCTACAGAAAAGCGGGTATAGTTAAGCATTTACTGTATTTAGAAATCACGAAAGGTCTAATGAAAAACAATATCCACTGAGGTGATGAACTCATGGGGCCAAAAGTGACAGAATCCTCGATTCTTGACTGGTAACTCTTTCGATTTATTGTAACGAAAAAATACATTTAGTTAGAACAACGTGTACAAGTGATTCTCTAAAAAATAGAATCATGGTGTAAAAAATAAAAAGTAAATTGACGAATATGTTTCAATTTTTATTAACTTATTTTCTGCCTCCCAAATCTCCTATCAAAAGTTATTTAGCCTATCGAAAGTTGTTTTCATCCTATTCCTCTTCGGATTATCATCAGTCACTCATTTTTATTTCCGGTCTTTCTGCAATCATAGGACCTTTAATCGACAAATGGCATTGACAGTTACGTTGCACCGGCCGTCAGTGACTATCGCATGCACGACGATGGTTGGGAGGAAAAATATTATTAATGGCGTTGTTAACAAGTTGACGATGATTTTCTCATTGAAACGCGATATCAGATCGAGGAACTCGAGACGAGTCGCTTCACACCAGATGAGGGCGGTCGAAACGATGCCGTCGATTCTTCCAAGTACAATAATTCGGAGAGTGCCAAACTGAGAGAGAGGCTATCGCAACTGGAGGAGCTGACGAGGAGGCTGCAGAATGCCAAACGTCAATTACAGTTAGAAAACGAGACCCTCAGCTACAAGGTAACGCTAATCAATCACTCATTGGTTCCAAAAAAATTAAACCATTTGACAAATTCACAAACGTATTACAAATTTACTGTACGTGCGCACATGTGCACGCAGGGAAATATTTTTCATATCTTAAGATCACATCTTAAGATTTCTATTTAAATCATATTTTTTGTCAATAATTACATGCTGTAATTGTCACAATTCATTGGAACAGTTGCAGCATGTTGTCTTTCCACTTAAAATCAATCTAACATCTTATGCATATCGCTCTTCAAATTAACTATTTTTTTATATTTTCGTCATGTTGTTTAGGTATCAGAGTTACTAGTTGAGGTTGAAGAAAAGGAAGCGCAACTTCGGAGCGAGAGATTACGATCTGGGGGCGGCAGTACGTTTTTTTAAAATTTAATAGTTGGAATCCCTGATAATTAGCATAGCTGATGAATGGTAATCTCATTCTGAATGTCTACGTTCTTTTTTTACGCTGTGCAGAAATCCAACCAATTCCAAGGCAAAACTCAACGTCTGATCCTTCCAAAAAAGTTGTTGCGAGTGCCAAGGACAGTAAAATGTCACCAGGCCACGTAAGTTTTAATTATCGTCTACTGTATCGTGACACATGCGTACATGCACAACAGTGATGAACGCACTTTTAGCCAACACAAATTACTAGTGAATTGATGAAAAAATATATTATGAATGCGTCCCGTGAATATGACTGTTAGATATGAAAATGCTCATGGGTGGTCTTTCAAAATAACTTATTACAGTTTACTAGTTTATACAGTGTGGGCTAAAAATAAAAATTGGAAAAGGTTAATCGAATTGAATGAAAACACGACGGCAATTAAAAAAGGAATGCATTGCCAATTAGTGTGCGAAATTTAATTTGATTCGATTAATGTTTTCCAATTTTAATTGTTAATTTAAAAAAACTCCATTTTCTTTTTTAGTCCACACTGTATATTTTTAAAAATCTGTGGATTCTCGCCAGGTCGTCGTCGATTTTCCACGATTTCTGTCCCGTATTTGTTTTCTTATGTTCAACTGTATTATTGTTGACAAAACCAGTTAGGCCAAAAGTTGACGCACATAATCTTTGTACCGAACAATTATTTCTTTTTTTTAAAATGCCATTATTCATCATTATTCTATTTGAAAGGAAAACTCTTTCGATTAAAATGTGCGACTGGGTTTTAGTGCTATTGTTCCGCCTTTTTGTTTATTCAAAATTGAAAATTCACGTCGCATATTTTGGCACACTGATCGAATATCAAAATTGGCATACTGTATAATCAAAGCTCTTGTTGAAATATTGCTTCTCCTTCACCCCCCGTTGCCCCCCCCCCCTCCCACCCCATCGATTCCCAACCACTACCGAGGTTGAAAAAACATTTACGATTCGCTTCAGATCCAGTGATTAATTGTGTTCATTAATCAAGGTTTCTGAATTTCGTGTTGTCGGTTGTTGTTGTTTTTCTAACCTTGACCTTCGATCCATGTGTCGCGGTCACATTTAGGACGTGGCCTGGTCTCGTCAAATCAAGAAGCTGCAACAGGATGTGGAGAATCTGCAGGAGCAGTTATTGCTCGTGGGAGGGCGCCACGAGTCGCTCTCGGTTCGCTATCAGCAGAGGAAGGTCGAGGGAAGGACAAAAATGCAGAGGATCAAGTATGTGGACTCGAGGATATGTTTAATTCATGGGCAACCCTTTCCTTCCTCCAAGTCGTAAAAACCTGCATTGCTCAAGAAAAAAGGAAGCAGATAAAAAAATCGGGGCCCTGAAATGGAAGGCGGGGGGTGAGTGGGTTGGGCGGGATTAGTTGGATAGTAGAGCTGGGTGTGTGTATGTCGGTTCGAACGGGTTATTCTTTTGAACCTCCACACACCCAAAAACCCGAATCAGCAGACTCCCGCCAATCCGGGTCTGGGTCTGCTCTCTGCTGCGAGTCACTCGTCCACTAGGTTCGGGTGGCCACAATTTAAAAACACTGTCCACGATTGACCCGCGAAATTGGGTCATCCGTTAACCTGATCTGGTTGGTTCGCATGGGTGGTTGTACGTTATTTTCATAGCCCAATGTTTGCCGTGCTACAAACTACTTGTATGCAGTCAGTTGAAAGTGCAAACACATCTTTGATAACAGTGATTACATTTCTGGAAGAAGAATTATATATTTTTCGTTTATTATCGGATGAAATGAGCCATTAAATAGATAGTAATGTTGTCCCCGCTGTGCCAGCGCCGCTGTGCGAACACAAAATTTGGGGTCAAAATACGTAGTAGTTAGTAATAGTAAGAATATAGTAAATCTATGGCACAACGAATCAGAAAATTATTTTTTTTGCCTTTTAATTTTACACATGAACGTCACACAGCTCATATTTTATAATATAGGATAGGCGGATGACCACAAAATATTTGAACAAAATTTTACGAGACTAGGAAACTCATTTAAATGAGTACAAATCCAATGAAAACTGATTTTAAGAGTGGTCTTTGATAAAATGTTTCTCGTAATTGACACGACAAATTTCACTTATATTTTATTTGAAAGTTTCGGTATTTTCTTTATTCGGTATTATATGTTTCGTGTGTGGTTATTTTAAGGCGCTACCTGTAGGTAGCCATCACTCGATTCATATGCCTTATTGTTGAAAACGGTATCTATTTTCGGCTATCTTACTTTAGGGAATAGAACTCCACGTTGTAATTTTGTTTTTTTGTGGTGGTGGTCACTGTTGGTCAATTCGTCGATGTTTATCTACTCCCCACAAATGTAGCTCGGATCGTGGGAAAGCCATCTCCGTTTTAGCCCCTGTTTTTATTTAATTGCTCTCCTGATGTGGATGGCGGCGATGGTACCGTGTACTTTAACCCATGCCCCCTGGACAGAGAATTGTGAATTCGTGAATGCGAAAACGGAAACGGGGAGCAAAAAACTTGGAAACAAAAAATTCCATTCCCCACCCTTATAACTGCGTGGCAATATATTTTCGGGAGACTTTGAATAGCCTAACGTTTTGTTTTTTTATATACCTGCGATGGATTTTGCAGTCACGGGGCTCACGGCAGGACTAAAAAAAATCGTGTCGTTCTAACAATGTGGATGAACCCCAAAAAATAGGGGAATCGCACAAAAGTGCTGAGGGGGCTCGTAAAATAACAGCTCAGCGAAATTGCCTACGTGATTGGTCACCCTCAACAATTCGGTGACTATGACGTAAAGCTTGAGAAATTTTCTTTATCATTTAAGCATGAATCATGAAGTCTTATTGCAATAATACATACCTGTAAAGATTGTACACGAACTTTTACGAAAACAACATAAAAATAACTTCAAACAATATTGAAGTAACTGTGAACAACATTAAGTTACTGTAAATACCATTAAAATAACTTCACATAAAGGTAAAACCATAAAACAATACACCAAAATGTTTTCTAAGAAAATTTGAACAGGAATATTTTCTCAAATCGTTACCTTATAAATTGAAATTCTCCAGGACTTTTTGCGGCAGAAATGATGTCAATATTACACGTCCCCGTTTGCTTTTCAACGGTGTTTCTGTTAAGTTCTGTCTGGCGCCTAAGTTTTTTTTTTTGTTATCGTTTTTGCATAGAGATTGGGGGAGGGGATAAAATATAGCGTGAGTCTAGCAAGCTGTGGAATTTTTTCACACCCCAACAAAAAATTCATGTCGTTGTTTTTTGTGCTCGGATTGGGGAGGGGGGAATAAAGAGAGATTCCTAACGGATTCAATTCCAAACCCTCATCACCCTCACCGTTATTGCTAGTCATGTTTTTCTTGTCTGGCTTCGTGGTAGACATAATCAAAGAGGGGGGAGAGATAAGTGTGACATACAGCTTGACGCCGTCCGTCACGTGACTTTCAAGCACTGTTGTGACCGGTCAGCTGAAGAACACATGAAAAACTAACACAATTGACGATCCACTCCTCCCCCCATTCTCCTTTTAAAAAACATGTATGTAATCAGTCATCCACTTTCACTGTCATTAAGTACAGACTCCCCCTATGCGAAGTTGTTTACTAACAATCCAGAATCTAAATGAACGCGTTTCGATTTTTCCAATTATTTACAATTTACAAATTTTTAAAAGTATCAAATTTCTCAAACGTTTTTTAATTTAAAACATATTCATGAAAATGTTACTTAAAAAATGAATATGTTATTCGCAGTAGGTGTTGGGTGTATAAATTTGGCTTGAAGTAGAACAGAAATCAGCTATTTTTTCTTGTTGTATCCTGTTGATCGTTTTATTTTACATTTATCTGTATTTTTTCTTCTTCTTTGTGCCATTCCATCGTGCCATGGTTGCGCTGCAGGGATGTTTTCCAAGTGAAACAAGCTAGTCTGAAGGATCAAATTGCCGATTTGGAGGACGTGGTTACCGTGGTGAAGACAACCCTGAGTTGGGAGAAGGAATGCAGGCAAAAAATCCAAACTGATTTCGCAGCCCTGCAAAAAGAAAAGGCGGATTTAATTAGGAGGTAAAGGTTACGCTTTTCAAGAGCTTTAGACTGCTAATACATTCATTCGTGGTTCGATTAGCGCGGTTCGCTTGCACCCAACGCATCCCTCCGCTAGGCATAAATTAATATTAGCTCCGAATATAATCGGGATAATCCCTGTTGTGAAACTTCAAATATTGTACCTGTTGCCAGTTGAACGTTTTCATCGCCATTACGTGTTTCAGTTTTGTCGAGACTCGCTCGAAATTGGTCTCGATTTCCTACGTATAGAAATAATCAGATAAGTCGAAGTATTCGTTCGTCAGTTGACCCCATGGTCTAACTCAAGACTGGCAGAACATGACTTACTCTGTCTGGTTCTTGTATCGTCAGAAATATTTGGATTCCATGCGCGCCGTCTCAATGAGGAGAAATTATGCATTAATGATGCAATAAAACAGTTCATTAATGTACAACAATTTATTAATGAAGTAACGTTGGTATGCTGCAATTGATAGTGTGTTTATTTATTAATGCATCTCATGATCTCCACAGGTTGACCGACAGTGAGGAAACTCTGAAGTCAAAATCGATCGATTTCCAATCGGTGCGGGTGCGCGTTGACCACCTGGAATCAGAAAATGTTCGCATTTGTCACGAGATGGCGCTGGTCAAGACGCTTCTACTCAAACAGGGGTTCGACAACAAGATATCGGCCAAGGTAATTTCCGACTAGTCAATAGCGAATTTCGGTGTTAACAACTTCTCGACTGAACAAGTAACATTTCTATCGGACACTCTACTCTAAATCCACCAGCATTTGTTCCACTGCCTCATTGAACGACGTTCTTCGCTTTAGAGCGCCATTGGACCAATCTTGAAACCATGCTACAATACAATAATCTACTAACATTGTCCCTTTGTTGATTTCAAAATGTAAATCCTCTAACCACCTGGTGAGAAATAAATCCTGAAATGTGTTGAACAATTGTTTCTGGCAAATGTGCTATTAATGGTGTGTATGTGTTGCATGCTCTAATGGCTTTTGCTTCTTGCACATTATTTTTGGTTGCTTTTTAATATGCTTCAAATCAATAAACTATTACTTTGTGCAAAACAATAAATATATATAAATTCATCCATTCTGCGAACATTATTCAAAGCTATTTTTTATTTCCATTAATCTCTTAACGTAATTTGTAGCAAAAATCTTATTTTATATTTTTAAATGATTCAATAGGCTTGCTATTCTTGGGTATAGAAGATAATTATGCGGCTATTTCGAAACCGATTTATAAATTCAAAATTCTAACTTTACGACGTCACCTAAACGGATCTCGCTGAAAACTTCACAAAGAATACTTTGCTTGAAATATTTATTTCCGGTTCTTGTGCAGGTTAGAGGGGTGGCCCTTCTCCATCAATTCAGGCAATAATTAATTTATCATTTTTAAAAGCTTTTTTCGTCAATTGGAAGGTTTTTGGCAAGCTGTTTCTCTGTTGCGCTTTTTATCCCACTCATATTTATGAATAATCTATACTGAGTTGCAACTTGAATGGATAGTAAACGTGTTGTAAGCGAACAGTTTTGGTCGTATGTTCCTGTGTGAATGGTGGTCATCGGGAACTTCACCTATCAAATTGAAACTCTTGTACTGCTACTCTTATACTTGTACTGGAAAATGTAAACTACCTCCTCCCTCACCCCCCCCCCCCCGTTAATCACCAGGTTCTGGGCTTCCCGCACTCGCGCAAGAATATGAAAAATGTTCTGTTCTGCTCGTTCACTTTTTTCTTCGCCTTTGCGAGGAAGTCGTTATTGATTGGTTGGAATGCCATATAACAAACTCGCTCGACATTTTTGAAGATCAAGGGCGTCGGAAATATAATCCCAGATTCGTCTCATTTTGTATTCAGCAGAAACGATCGGAAGCTAGGCACGTCCTCTGTGATAGTGCTCAAAAAGAGGCGCTCTCCGCTCAAGGACACGGCAAACTGGCTGCCAAACTGGACCATCTCCTGCTACCTAGAAACAAAGATCAACAAGAAATTACAGTCTGACAAGTGACGCACATCCGATTCGATCACACACGCGCGCTCGGTTTACTTCCGGTAATAAAATACAAAATTGAATAATTGACGTTCCGCCCATAACCTTTTATGGGGCCCGTGTATTCAATCCGAGCATTTGTTTATGTCTGTCGCGCACGTCTGTGTCGAGCAACGAGATTGGGCGCGTTTCTCGACGAGCCCAACATTTTTCTTCCGGCGACTGGCGCAAACTTTCTATGTGAACTGGCCTGCCAAACTCTTAAAGTACCTGATGAGGCGGCGCTTTGAAGCTCAATATTTAAAGCTCAACGGCTGCCATCGGGAATGTAATTTCGTGAAGTTGTTGTGTGTGTGTGTGTTTCGTATTGTATTTATCGTTGAACCTTTGCGACGATCAGTTTCATCTAATTTATTTTGCACTGTATATAAACGTAAATAATTTGGCAAAAAACATTTAAAGGATATTTTCATTCGCACATTCACAGATTATTTTTAATTCTTTTTTAAAAGTCCATTTTCATTTTTTTGGAAAATAAGTTCCAACCAATTTTATAAAATGTTTTAGTCGAATGTGTCAGCAATGTGCTGTTGACAGTTTAAATGAATTGAAGGCAGCCCATCATGTAAGTCATTTGCATAATTTTTAACCAGTTATTTTATTTTTGTATCTTTCTCTCTATTGTATAATACAGTATTAAATGATCATCGTTCTCATAATACAACCATAGTTCAATTAATTTACATTTTTGATATACCTCCTTCAAATGAATAATAGAGCGCAACACTGCCAGGTCAAATGCTTTCCAAATATTAATAGGGTCGACTAGTTAAGCAACTTGAATGACTCTTTACTGCTGTAAAAAACATTTATCTTCAGTTAACGTCGCCAGGGCCTTTTTTAAGGGAGTGCAAGAGATAAGCCCAGGAACACTCCATACGCTAAAAAAAATCGAAAAGATATTATCCATAGAGGAGACCTCATACTCATCCAAAGAATTTTGCCATGGACGCAGCAAACTGTGAAGATGGAATTTGCTGTAAATCATCAACACGGGGTCCGCTGCAGTCGTGAAAAGGTCGGTGTCGTCATATATGTAACTATATAAGATTGCTACACAACGAAAGCGACCCTCCACATATATATATCATGTACAAATGTATACCTGTGTACTCGTATTGCGAACACAACCGAATATGCTTTTTTGCACATGTATATGAAATAGTTTTTCGCTAGAATTGAATATGAGTCCAACCGCAAATTGCTAAAAGCGGAACTAAAACTTCGTAGGTGGTGCAGCACAAAGTGCCCAACTAGCTGGGACAAGTTTTTCTCGGTATTGTTTTACCGTCTGAATGTTTTGAAAGTCGTAAAATTTTCAACGCTATTTTCGTTAATAATTCTTTCCTGGAACAACGAAAACTGCAATAATTCAAGAGAGGAGGAGATCGTATATCGCTGGCGCCAACGCATACTTCGACTATAAATGCGCGCTACAGATAAAAAATTGTTCCATTCTGTTTGCCACCATAACTGAAAATATAACATTCCGAATGATGTCTCTCGAATGAGTGGAATTATTTCAACTGGCGTGGCCCATATCTTTTCCATGGAATCTTTCGCTGCTTCGAACCCCTTTTTATACCTAAGCATTTAGGCCTCCTGTTCGGAGAAATAGGTCCCAGGGTATAACGCGTGAAGATGGCCGGGGTGAAATCTCCCATCCTGAGAGGGTGGCTGTTGAGAAAGCGCCGCCAAGGGGTAAGTGAGGAGAAGGAGGGGGTGGGACTGATTTACAAATGTTGGCGGAGGCGAGTGTCAGAGATGCAAGAACAATCTTGAATGTTTTTTTCTAAACTGTCAGTCGCGGTGCGTTTCTTATTGTGTTCGCCTTGCCGACGGGGCCGCTATTGTTTTTCCCCTCGAAATTGTTCTCTTTGGGCGGTGGAAAGGACGCCATTTTCCCTCTTTTTCTTCCAGGAATCGCGCGCATAAAGATAGGTCCCCCCTCGAGAAATTTATGCACGCCGCATCGGCGTGACACATATAATCGGTTGTTCATGAATATTAGGATTAAATCTTTTTCCTATATATCCCTATCCCCTTCTCCCAGGCTCCCCCCATCGAATGCCCTTTTACCCCTTTCTCCACTTTTTAATAAACAACCTACGGTAGTGCGATAAGAAAGTTGAGTAAATTGCTCAACTGTTTCTTTGGATGGTCAGTACAGAACAGTCACATCGTTTTTTATTTTTTTTTACCTGACTGAAGTGCCTTTTTTCATTCCTTAGCCTTTTTTTGCAACGGTTTTCAAATTCTCAACTTGTTCGTGGTGAATATTTTGCACTCTTCAATGTCGTCTCCCTGTTGATTGAAAATAGAAGGTATGTGGTTTAATTCTAAGAGACAGCTACGGACAAATATAAATACCTCATGTGTCATATCTCCATCATATTGTTTAAACGATGTCTATTCAATGGTAAACGAATTATTTGTTCAATGATAAACGAAATTGTTTATTCAATTCAGAACTGTGATGAAATACGGTGTAGAACCCCAGGGTTTGCAGAACCCCACAAAGGGGGTTTCAATTGTTTCTAATAGCTCATTTCAGTTTTCTAATATATGTTATTTGGTGAAAGCAGACGACGAACTTTCTTTCGCTTTTAAAAAATATCAACACACACCAATCAGCTAGCTGGAATCTCAAATTCCCAATCTGACAATTGACAAACTGATGTTGCCACACATTATAATCTTCGGCACCATTTCTTTTGTTTGGTTTAATCATTTCTGATCGTGTCATGACGAACCGGTTTTGTCCATGAGTAAACTCCATATGCAAATTACGTGTCTCTTGACTCTGTGTAATTTCGAGTAGCTTTCCTTGACTGACGATCCATAATTTTGTGACAGAGGCTATATTTCTGTCAGCTATCAAAACCTCTCTCACATTTTATAGATATTTTGTTGCGTATTATAGGCTGACTTATACCTTAACAATGGACTATTCAGTCTGTTCTTCTTAATTCAACGAGGGTGCAGACAGTTTCGAGTAAGGTGCAACTACGGCGATTTTCTCGCGCTTTCTCGTACCTTGATGGCTCGCCGAAAACAACGAAACGACGAGACGAGAAAACGTTGAAGATTTTTTTACCTCCACATGGGCCACCATATACCGGCAGTTGCGCTGGATCCGAAAACAACGTCGCAAAAAAAGTTCTAGGCCTCACAAATTTTTGATTAAGATAACCATTTTGTAGCCCTTTAACCGGGAAGCCCGATTTTATGCGGTTTGCCAATCCGCACTTTTTGCCAGTTTGCTCAAAACTGGTACGTTGTGAGATTTTTACGTTTATTCTGAACCTGTTTGCGTTTTAAAGTATCATTTTAATTTTAATTAATAATTAATTGTACGGCAGGATGTGGGTTTTTGAAAATCAATTACACGGTTTAAAGGTTAAAGTTGATTGTGCTCGAGTATCAATTTTTATTTTATGTGTTTCACCTTTGCATAAGTATGTCAACCACATGAAAATTATTTCATAATTTTCTTTGGGAGATAATTTTCTTTGGAAAGTGCTCAAAAAACTGTATTACCTCAAAAGGACGCTCAAAAGTTTTGAAAAATAAAAATTCTACAGCAATAATAAAATACTGTAGATGTGTGGACTTAAAAGAACAGATTTAAGTTTCGGTGATAAAAGGGGTCATGGTACACACTT
>JAQGBY010007820.1:0-11348 GCA_034698785.1 Mycogona germanica
CTTTATATATTGGACGCAGCATGAGCGTTCATGCATTAACATAATCGAGGAGTCGTAAATATCGTCGACTCGACGCATTCGAACATGAATAAAAATCGCAATATTCATTTTTTTGTTTGTTGCCCCGTTCAAAATTGACTGGGCCATGACAAAGGATAATAACTGCAGATGCTCTTCAGAATAAAAGGGAAGCCTTGCTATATTTGCGGTAAATGCTTGCATAGATTTAATCTAAATAATGCGACTGACTCCGCAAGTTATCCGCAACCAAAAAAATAAGGTATAATCGTTTTTCGAATCTCTTTTCTAATGGATGAATGCAAATGTTAAATTCATCATTGTGTACAGTAGTGCACGGTTGGGGGTTTTCCCCATTTATAGTCGTCACCGTCTAGACAGCATTATTGATGTAGTGTTTTGAGTTTGGGCATTCCGACGTAATGTTTCCAATATTCGTAATTAACATGCCATTTGTTATTTCTATTCCGTGAAATTTTGCTCATATTTTATTGGGTTTTATTTTATAATTGAACTTGTTAGTTTATGTTCAACGCCTCTATATAATTCGACGCAAAGGAGTAATATTTTATCTACATGCGAGACATTCTCCATCTGGAAATGGATGCTAAAAAGCTGTATTCATTAAGTGGGTTGATTTTTTTCACCGTGTTCGTACATAAATCGTAATTTATTTTCGGATGTATATGAAAAGTTTTTTTAAAAAATATGGCGAACCAGTTTCATAAAGATGATGTACTGTGTTGCAAACATATGCAAAGTTGCTTTCTTCGCGATTCTGGAAACCAAATGATTGTGTTAAAGCCTTTTTTTTACTTTGGTCTTCTGAGGTTTTGGGGTATGTTTTCCAACCCAGACAGACCACAATTTTGTCCGCGATCCGAAGCGGGTTCTGCATATTTTGATTCGGACCTCGCCCTCCGCTATTGTAGGTGCAATCTGGATTGCATGCAGTTAACTCTCATATGTTCTCACCAGTGACTATGGTGCACATCCTCCTGGAACCCCCGCGTCCATTTTCGCATGTTAGATGTGTACCGAACTGTCGGTCCAGAATGGTTTAACTCGAGACGACACTTGACCGATCTTGATCTTTTCATTTTAACAAGTCCCTTCGATCCCTTCGATTTCTCTTTGGGGAAAATTTGATTTACCGGTTGCGATTTGTGAACGTCTTTCCTATATTCTCTTATTTGTGGGCGTTTTTCATGAAACTCCGGCGATGAAACCCGTTTGGGTCAGGATGGGTCTCTGGAGGAAATGTAGCTGTTCCTGCGTGCGTGTGTTAGCTGATTATGCCAATGGTTTCGCGGTGCAAGTGGGTCGAACCTCATGCATACATTAATTCCCAGCGTGCTGCATGTAGACCTGGCCATTTGCTATGGGCGCTGTGCCTGAACACTAGGTGGCGTACAATTCATCAATTGACAGGATGCAGTTGTCGCTATTAGAGGCACTTTCCTGCTAGTTCCAATCCCCATTCGTCGGTAGGAGCTCTGGGAATGTTTCATGAACGATTGCCCAAAATAACTGGTGCTGGCTCTCTGATCAGCGAGCCACCTGAGTTTCTGAAATGCCGCCAGAGGGTGCCAAGCGCTGTCTTGCGTACAGCTCATAGCCATATACCTAGCCAGTCTGTTACCCTTTCATTAAATTTAGTCGTTTTATTGTGGTGGCGGGTGTAGTGGTGATAGTGATAAGGGAGACTCTGAAGACCCGGATCTGGTATAAACATATTATTTTTACCCGGCCAAGAACCAGTTTAATAGGATAATGGCAGTCCTGGCAAATATCGATGGGCTGTATCAAATATGGATTGCTTTATAACCGAGTATGTTTTTCAAGTATGTTTACACAAAAAGCGATGCTGGTGTTCATGTTTGCATTGCACTGCATCTATTCCAATATGGCTGCTCCATCCATAAATGGGGGGGGGGGTTATGTGTTTGCTCTGGAAGTCGGATTAAAAATGGTTGGTCGCCGCTTGGTGGAATTCTTTTTTCCATCTTGAATCGGCCAGTGCCATCAAGGTAAATACTCGCAACGATCCATCTTCTCTAATGTACTTTTTCTCTCTTGTGCTCGGGATCGGTAGACGTTCAAGCGTTGAGGGTTTCTATATTCGACGTTGTTGCTGCGGCTATAGTTTCTGAATCCCGCTCTGGGGAGGGGGAGGGGGAAAGAGGGGTGTGGGCCGGCCATTGATTTTTCAGTTACCCGTGTAGCAGATTCGCTTTGCCAGCATTTGCACTCGTAATTTGTGTTGGAGGGGAGAAACGTTTGTTGGGGTGCGTCAACTATTTCAAAGCCCACTCTCAACAAAGCGACAACAAAGCGTTCAGGGCCTCTACGCCTAACACCCAAACCCAAAGTAATTTACCTAAAAACACAATCAACCGCGGTTGATACGATGAGATGTTGCGATTTTAATATACACTTCTTACTTAGTTAGATTTCAGTGGGTGTAATGCAACAACCAGGCGTACAGCGGCGCTAGTTCTATGAAGTCCTTTTTCGATCGATCTGCCCTCTTTCGTGATTATATCGAACCTCTATTTATGGTGTCTGTCGCTGGTTTGGCTTCCATCTGGAGATCGATGTTGGGCGTAGGTGTTTTTAATGATATCAAAAGCATTCGCTCATTTTTGTCTGTCTAGATTTGGCTGGATCATGTGTTGTCTGACTTGGAAGAGCGGATTGTGGAGAGGCTTCACTTGAAGACAATAATATATTTGGCCATCGGTACATCAAGCTTCCATTCAGGAGCCGATGTAACAGCGGTGGCCGCTCTTGCAAAGGATTCATTCATTATTAATTTAAGACAGTTTCTCAATATGTGTCGACATATTTCCACCACAGTTTGTTGCCGTTCCGTACTTATAGAAATTTGACTTATCTATAATTTTTGTTCAAAAAGTCTGGTGATTGGAGGACACAATCTAAAGTCGGCGTCAGAAATTTATACATGGAATACGAATCATTATTGTAAACGTGTAATAAGTGAAGTTTCTATAAAATTAATTTTTATAAAGAGACTTGTCGACGACTTTAGATTGTGTTCACCAATCTCCAGACTTTGAATTTATAACTCCATCGGGGTCTTCCCACATCTATTGGATTGTAATTTTTGTTTTGTTTATTCGAGCGTCTTCGTAAATACAGTACAATTAAAGGGAATAAACATGGAGAATGAAATAAAGCTGAAGATGCGAAGTTTCGGACAATCACATTGTTAATACATTATTAATATTAAAAATATATGTGGGCGATTTTTTTAAATATATATTTCTAAAATTTTGCTCCACCTATTTAATATCATTAAATTTGTAATGATGATATTTTTCAATTCGTAACCTAAAGAAGGTACATTCGTCATATGAGAGTCTGTTTAGTAGTAGAATCGGAGATTTTTCGCGCACCAATATTTCCAGACCTCTGTTCTCCTGGATACAATATACGGATAGTTCGTATATGGAAACTCGCAAGAAAGATAGCAAAATGCGTACGTACATGCATATGCTACATTTCCCCTCCCTCCCCTCCGGACCAACGTCAGTTCGCTATTCTTTCGAGAACCGTTTTTTGATCCGTTTTTTGTGTTGTGCCTATGTCAATTTGCATTGCATTATTAGTGAGTCTGGCCGAGTTGCCATCGGGGACTGGCGGCTGCCGCTGCCGCTCGCTTCAACACTCGCTCTCGCGGCCAGCAACAATAAAACACTTGCGATATCCGGGCCTACTATGTCGATCTGTTCGGTGGTCCCGTCATCGAGGTATATAGTATATATACAGTTAAAAAATATTGCGACAGTCGATTTGATATCATGAAATCGGGTGGACGCGTCGCATTCAGCGCGCAAACGCGACCACATCTTGGCTTCACGGAATTGCCTTCCTTTGGAGGTTATATCACGACTATGACGACGACTATTTCTTAGCATTCATTGGTCATCATGATTCATAGGCAATCTTTGTGCTTAATTTGTATAATAAGAATAATTGTTGCAGCACTTGACACATCCCGTGATCGAAACACGACAAATTAGAAAATCTTTTCCACTACTGTCTATTCAAATTTATTATTATCTGATGTCAGTCATCACACCGTTTGTGTTTCGTCCTGAGCTACCCTGGTTAATATATAATATACAGAGTGTTACGTCAATCGCACTTGGTACTATTTTGAAAAGATCCATCCATGACTTTTATGAATATTCAATTTTGAGAAGCTTTTCAGTTCGTTCCAAAAATAATTGGGCAAGACTTCTGCATGGTTTTTTGCATTAAATTAGCAAGAAGAATGGGTTCGATATTGATTTCTTGCCCAGGGCGACACACTATCCGAAGCAGCACCCTGGTCTGCTGTCGTCATCCATGTCGTCGTCTCACAAGCTCGCGAAGGGAGTCTGGTTCAGCGTTAGGGAGATGGGGGGTAGAGATAGCAGTCTATTGAAATTGACCATGTCCAAATAAATCTTTTTGTCTGTTCGGGCGACATTATTACTGCCGGCCTCGCGTGCCACTAGAAGATCGACGGCATGATGGGGGCGTGGGAGGTGAGGGGTGAAGGGGTTGAACGAAGGTGGGGAGGACCACCACCCTCCGCATAATTCCGCGTTCCATCTACGGATCACGTTCTGTCAAGCTGACTCAACTGCTTCATGTGTCTGTATGTGACCATTGATTGTCTTTAAGCCTCGTCGAGGAGGAAACCGTTGTGCGAATAGAGAGCGCGCGCTCGAAATGAATTCCATATCGATCGGACGGATTTTACCATATCTTATTTAGAGTAAATCCTCAAATGGAATACTGATCTTGTGTGCACCCCCCGTATTATGAAATAATTCGCAAACGCAGTTTCAATAAATGATTTCAGTTTGCTAAGCAAACACTGTGGTTGTCAAGAGAAACCTTTTTAACACTTGAGCTCATGACCCAGTTTTACGGCTTTTTTTTAGATTTTAGATCCTCCAATATGAAATGCTAATATTTTCCACATTTCAAAGACACAAAAATACAATATGCGTTAGTAAACCACTATGATAGTAGTTTTCCTGAAGACGTTAACTAAAGAATTTGCGTAAGAACGAAAACCATTTCGTTTAGTTGAGATTGATTTTTCTTTTTAATCCTTTAAAACGTTTAAAAATTCTTAAAGTATCTTAAGAATTGTAATTTTAAAAGAGTAATTTTTAAGGTGGCGCTGCAGTCTTATCGAAGTGTACTAGGATATTAAAAGAGCCGATAATAATGGGAGACCATTACATTCAAATGTAAATTTGCCCAATTTAAGGGATTCTTTCTCTTTTTATTCGGATCATAATTTTTATGCAGTATGTCGATACATGCCCTGACCTTTACGGTTATATG
The DNA here is from genome assembly GCA_034698785.1 of Mycogona germanica. Taxonomy (NCBI): domain Eukaryota; kingdom Metazoa; phylum Arthropoda; class Diplopoda; order Chordeumatida; family Chordeumatidae; genus Mycogona; species Mycogona germanica. Next base: position 5,389 of record JAQGBY010007820.1, read on the forward strand.
ATGTGTTCAAACTTTTTTTGTCGTCGTATCTATCTTGTATCTTCGATTTTTGTTGTTGTATCCTAAATGGCTATATCTTAACTGGATTTACAGTCCCATGTGAGAAGATGTGTAGTACATGTATTTCTGGACTCGAAAAATATATACGTTTGTGTATAGATAGCTCCAGTGTTTCGCAGCTTCAAATGCACGCAAATGCACGTCAACCCTCTCTCGCCTTTGATACAAGCGGGTTTGGCACAGACCCTAGCTCTGCACTTGACGTCAGAACGCGGCCTCATTCTCTCTCTCTCGCTCTTGCGCGAGCACAAAAGCGCCAACCTCCCACAGTCTGCTTCAGACTGTCAGCGCCACCGTCAGGTTTGCACCGACACTTCATGCCACCGAAACATGCCCTAAATTTCTTGGTCAACAGTCAACTTAAATTAACTTCAGATATTGATGTTGTAAGGTATCAGCTCTTCTTCAGGTGTCATGTCCTCGACCGCTCTCGGGGTTAAAAAAAACGGGGAAGCGTGGTTTTTATCAAAACTTTATTTAAAAAATAAATGAAAAACGAAGTCTGGTAATCCCAGGCTCATCCCTGATCGAGCCCTGGGTGACTTGACTGACCAATGCCTTACATTGTATAGGTGAAGTGCTGGCAAGTGTCGATGAGTAGCTCAAATCGCCGACATATTTTCTGTAAAGCAACACTGGTTTAGCCAGAGAGAACAATTGCGGCCCCAGCCATTACAGATTTAAACTGTCGTGATCAAAATCGTCGTCAGTAGGCTAGTGTTTATTCACAGTGAAAAGGTCAGCATGTTAATTGACATCATTAGAACAGCAAACCTGTGCCCAGTGCCAAGTTAAATGTAAATATTGAATCAGCTGGTGTAAAGCGGTCTCTAGTGTCATGTAGCACTCGACTGAACTATCGGTGTTGTTCCATGTACCAATACAGTCAAACGTCGAACCACAAAGTCACCGATCTAGTCTAGCACTGAATGTATGGGAAGCTTACATGATCTTATGATATCTATAGTATAATTCTATCGGTGTTCCTAACGGTGTTCACTTGACTGTTTCGTAATGATAAAATAGCATGCATAGTTTCACATGTCTTATTTATTTTAAATTAAAATTATAATCCAGGACGAAGCTTGGTTCGTGTTCTCGTCGAGGTATGGCGCCACCGCCGTGAGCCTCCTGTGGACTTGAAACGGATGGTCGGCCCCGCGCGTATAATGGCGTGTATATTTAGTAGGCAGTAACAGAAAATCGAAATGCACTCGGAGTCGATGACGACAGAGACGACGAACGACGATATTGATTCCGGCTTTTGTGAGTCTGGATGGGAGGGGGGTACACTGGGAGGTGGCCGGAGGAGTGGGTGGGCGCTGCCGGGGGGGGGGGGGGGTAACGTCGGCGCGGCGTCTTGCCCGAATGGAATAGGCAAGTGGCAACAGATTGGTAGGCTGTTGGTCGTCTCCCTCTAGACGTAATGACTCCGCGCCTTGTATGTTGTACGTGGTGCGGCACATGTGTGGGATACGTCAGGGCTCGGGGAACCCGTCGGTAATAACGTTTGGAGGGAGAGACGTGACGTCTGAGATGGGCTGCTAATGGCGCGCCACCTATAGTGGGAAAAAAATGTATTAACATTTAGCAGATCTAATCTGAAAGCTTGATGATGTATTTGCGAGAAAGTGTCAGTACCTAACATGCAAATTTGCATTGAGCTGATAACAAACTTCATGTGTTATGATGATTATAACCAGCAGTATAGCATCGTCAGGTACGCGATTTTACTTAGTACGTGCGTGATTTTACTTAGGAATATTGTTGAAGTTGGCATTCTAAAATTTGTAGTTTCAAGTAGAAAGGAATGAAACATAAGACAAAAAGGAAATGACCACTGGACGCGATCCAAATTGGCAGTGACGAGATCGTCTCAATAATCAATCCCTCATGATTCATTTGGATAGTCACATGAATAAACCAGTGTTCTCATTTTCATTATTTCGACGATCTCGGTACCGTCATTTGCATCATATCCATTTGCATTTCTTTTCAGAAGTTTCATTTTGTCTTCGTCTTATGATGACGGTGGTATGATGACTGATTGTTGTACACTTATGTTGACAACCCCCTGTACTGCTCGTTTAGACCAAATACAATTGCCAGTGATCTATCCGAATGCAAATCTAATTTTGTTGGTCCACCCGGTAAGGAATGATTCCACTCTGGAGCACTCTGGAGTATTCCCCTTTTCACCAGGAGAGAAACTGTGGATGATGGAGAGATGCGCAAATGCTCAGTGGCGAAGCATGCCTACACGGGATAACGCTCATTCACCAATCGTCAATCTTCAGCTTCAGAGTATTATTTTGATAATAGAAAATATTGTGGTCTGGAGACTACGATTGTTCTAAAAATTAAACGTAGAAATGCCAAGAACAAACGTCGGTTATCCGTGATTGTCAACGTCGAAATGCTCCCGAGTACCACTTTAAAAATATCGCGGGATCACGCTCTGATTAATCCGTCGATGAAACCAGCCAACAGCCTTTTGTCTTTCTCGAGTGCTCGCCGACCTTTTGTTAGTAGCACACTAATTGGACCCCTCGTCATTTCACCCGGCGGCCAATCGTCGGCCACACCTTCCCGCCCGGCTGACCAATCAGCGTGCTCCGACCGGTCCCCGGCGACCGCTTAGACAACGTCCACCACGCATGCTCGCCACCACCCAATTCACCTTATCCCCTTTCGCTTTCAATCCAAGTGGGTGGCCGCGGATGCTTTTCGCAATGCCCCCTTTGTCATCGCCTCCGCCCACGAGTAGACCGTGACTGGTCAGTGCCGGACACCACCACCCACAGTCCTTTATCTTCATCTTCCATTTACTCTGCGCGGACAAATCGAATCCTCTTGAGTCACAAGATTCGATCGCCGGGTTTATCAAACTTTATTAGGGAAAATTTTGAAATTGTTTTTGGTAATCGCCCTGAAACTTGGACATCCGTGGACAGTCCCTTTGCCCATGTGACCAACAGGGGAAATACTCAATTTGAGGTCTCTTACTAGTTGTAGTACGTGTGTACATGTATGTGATCATCGGGTCTGAATGTGCTGTAGAATTGCGGTTTTCTCCCTAGACTCGCACTCGTGACGATGTCGCCGAAACGAGAGTAATGGACCAAAGTTTGTAGGGATGGGCGGGATGGGGAAATTAGTGACCACCCTTCACCTGTAGGTGCCTATTGTCTGAAGCAGTGGTGCGCAGATTGTCGTCTGTGGTCATTTAGAAGTAGTATTAAAGGTGTGTAGACTTTTATTTCTGTTAGGAAATATAAAGATGCATCTACTGTTTGCATATTATTATTATTAAAGATTTAATGAAGATTGTCCGACAAGATATTCGCAAATTGTGCATTTGGAAACTAGGTGCACTTACCTCCGCTACTCTCCAGTTACGAGAGCAGAACCGGGCATGCGATGCAGTTTGGACAATCTGAGTGCTCAATTTGTGAGAAAAGGTTATTGTTGTTCGGTCAAATTGATGGGGAATCTGTGGAACAATTTAGGAAATCGGTTTGGGCCCCAGGAGGTTGCTGGAGACCGGCATGTTTAACAGCATGCGTGCGGCATGTTTGACATTTACGGCATACTGCGGTGTCATGTGTTGTTATGTTAACCTCGGCCATCTATAAATATCCGTAAATATCGCACATTTTCACCCTGTTAAAAAAATGACCCCGCCACCGTGGCGCCACCATCGCGTGCTGCACTTTGGTCATCCACCCCTCCCCTCCCTCTCCCTACACCAACGCTCTCTATCGGCGAGTCCCGTTTGGTCGCGCGTCGGTAACGATATAGGTAATGGGGGTCGTCCCAACTCGACGCTCTCGCTCGATTGGACCTGATTGAATTGTCGGTTGCCATGGTGACGCGTTTGGCGGACGTGTGGAAAAGTCATTGGCAACGTCCGTCATGGCCGGGGATTGGCTGGGTCTGGTGTACGCTGTTTTGAGAAAACATTGTTTTTTGTAAAACCTAGGCGTTTATCAGGGTTTTCAACGTTGCTGTTTCAAAAAGATAAACCGACGTTGTAAAAGAAAATGAGCTCAAAACTGGCTCGATTGACTTTTGTTTTCCTATGGTTTCTTCTGTTACGATTAGGGATCAGCTGATGGTCCATATCGTATCCATCGATAATTTTGTCCTGATCTTAGCTGCGTCTACTCACAGCAGTATGGGACATTAAAATTAACTTACGAATGCTTTCGTGGCGTGTGAGATGATTAATTATTTGTTTTTCTTTTTGACGTAAACTTTACGTCTTTGGGCTCACATTTTAGATTTTATGATTCATCAGGAAAGGAAAGAAGCCGCTACCACAGGTCCCTGCTGTCAGTTCAACTGCAATAATGAATTTATGCTGTAACAATTCCCAGAAGGTTGAGGCCTATGACCCTTAGTTCTGTTTTTAAGAGCATACAGAGAGAGAATGCACTAATAAGAAACAAACTTTAAGGCTGCTTGATGTCATAGTTCTCCCACAATGCCTCAATTTTGGCCTGTCTCGTCGCTCTTTCATCGAGGCACACACTTTCATTTAGTGTCCACCATTTTCTTAGTCAGATGTCAATATTATTAGAAATGTTTGTATTTCCCGAAAAAGAGGATTATAAAGGGAGTACCAGAGTATTAGATAATTCTTGGGGAGAGAGATGGTGCGCTAAGCATGTGGAAGGTCTACGACATTTCCGAGCATTCTTAGAGCTTCTTACCCTCGGCCCACCGCACTGGCTTCCCCGTGTTGAGAGCCGGAGGATTTTCCCCCTTTTCATTTTTTGCCTTTCTTCCTATATGCAGCTAATCCCCGCATCGCGCGGCGTCCTACGACAATCTCAGCTGGGGCTTCTTCTCGACAACTCCCCCCAAGCACCTTCCTTTTCTTTTCCTCGGCGCATTCAGAATGCAGAGAGATCGGAGTCAGGAGGGATTTGTCGTCCGCCTCCGCCTTTTTCGAGCTAACGTTAGCCCGCGCGCGCGTTCCAGATGCTCGCCTATATCCGATAATGGAAATAATCTAAGTGGCGCTAAAGTCGATTAGTCCCTGTGTGTCGTCGCGACGCCCTGGTCCCCCCAATCCCCCATCCCAACGACTAACCCGTACGCGCCGTTTTGTTGTTGTTGTTGTCTCCTCTCGCGTTCTTCTCGCGCTTATTCGTACTAGCTACGACACATTGAAGTCGGAGTGGAAAATTAAGTGGAGTTTCTCCTCCTAACCTACCCTCTAAAAAAAATTAGGACTCTCCTGACTACTCCATGATCATCCATGTTTACTTGGAGAACGAGTATATATCTTTGAAAGGTGACTCATCTATATATATAAAAATGAATGTATATGAGTATGTATGGGTGTGTATCCTTTATAGACTCGAAAACTATTGGACCGATTTCGATGATTTTTTTAAAAAAACATTGGTCATAGTACCGGTCACATTGTTACGGAAACAAAAATGTCTAGACTTCATCAGATCGCTATCGATCATCAGATCGCATCAACCTATTATTATATTAGAAGAGTTATCGCCAACTCTCGTTCCGTCTTTTTCGTCCGGTCTGTCCCGGGGAACAACCCCCATTTTTATGAATATAACCCAGACGATCTTCTTCCCCGTGCCGTGGCGGATTTAAGGGGCATGTCTGTATCTGCCTGCATGTAACTACTATTGTGGCTAAAGTTTGTTTTTAAATTTACATTTTATACGCGTGTGAAATTGTTATTAGGGTTATTTTATAAAGATGGATCCTTCGGTGGTTCGAAGCGTTGCGAATCATGTTTGAAGGATAACAAGGACAAGAAGGAACAAACAAATTGTATGACGTGTGCGCACTATCTGAATCAATTTATGCTCAAATTGGCCAGGCTGACCCTCAAGCGAGGCGATGACGTCAAACCTATATAC
>JAQGBY010007821.1:0-11348 GCA_034698785.1 Mycogona germanica
TGAAGCGAAAGGGAGATTATCCAAAATTTTGTAACGATTGTTTTATTATGTAATATTGAAAATTGAGATCTGAAATTTCGTCGCTAGCTAATTGTGGTGATCTATTGAGGGTATGTTAAATGTTATGCCATTTTATTGAGCCGTTCGAGAGTTAGTCTCCGGACAGGAAAATCAGATTCTTAGTTTTATAGTATAAGATTGTTTTGTGCTCATTTTGTGGCTTGCCTTGTTAGGTTGTTGATTGGAGTGTCGAGACTTTCATTCAGATAAAGTGAAATTTCTGTCGAATTTGCCACAAAATCGGTTAAAGTTAAGTTGCAACCGACTATCGATAGTGGCGCTGTCAGCAGAATAGGTTTCACTATCATTTTCCCGATGGATATCCATCCGACAAACGTCATGGCCACCAAAGACCCAATCAGTGCTGCCTGCCGTCACCGAGTGAATAAAAAACAATAGAACCGGTAAACTGAATGACGTCTTTCAAATCTGACCCCTGACAAAATCTTGTTGTAAAATCTCCTAGGAACCAATCAAGTGTTGCTAATTTTCAAGCATGGGAAAGATTTAATAAAAGTTACCTTAGAACTGGTCCATGGTGATAGCATTCCTAGAGCAAATAGTCCAAAGATTGGTCCAGCGAATAATCCTTTGATGATAAATAGAATCTGTGATATATTTAATACAATAACAGGATTTTTTTAGAAGGTAATATGATCTCAGATTCACATGTTTTCGTGTTCCAGCCAAAGGTTTAGCCGTTTTGCCAAGTTAAGATATTAATTTAGACGACCTGGCCAGGATGAATTATTCTCAAATTATTACTTTTAAGTACATGATAGCACCTAGTCTAATATGTATTAATCGTTTACGTCAATTCTAACAATTAAATAATAAGCGAACATGTGAAATATCTGTGCGAGTAATCATGTGAAACTTGAGAATGAGACAGACCGAAACGAATCCCGGAATATTTTGAATGACCAGGATAAGTGCGACGGAGATGCTCCCACAAACGACTCCTGGAAAGGAATCACAGTATAAGAAATTAGCAATGGTATGTCCAATGAGAGATCAGGAAATAAATAGATGAAGGTTTTTAATACTTTTAATTTTGAGTTTGGAATTACAATGCAACGTCCACGAATGTTGCCAGACATTCTCAAATGTCAGGATTCAACTGGCTTCGTTAAAAGACACATTCCGCAAACTTTGAGACCAAACCACGTATTTTAGAAAGTAAAAAATCTAGTGTTTCAATCGTGGCAAGTATTCACAATTATAAATTCCGAAAAATCGAATTAAATTATTAGAAAGAAAGAAATGAGATCTCCACTTTGTTCTTCTTTCGTTCGAGACTGTCCCGAATTTTTAAACGTAAAATCGATAGCCAATTGGTAATCATCGAATAATTCCATTTCGTTTGATAAAGTAATGGACTAGTTCCAATGACTATTCCTACCCACTAGTTTCGATGTCAATACCAATTGAGATTCCGAAAGTCTTGGGCACAGCGGCTTGACAAAGTCATCTGTTATGAGACAGACGGCGCCGTTGATGACCGAAGAAAAGGAACTGTCTCAAGCAGGGATAAAGTAAAACATGTCTTCGAGTCATTCCTGGATTGCGGAACACATTAAGGAATTGTTGGGGGCATCTTTTAACAGAGACAAATATTGATGAGACATGGGACAGTGAACGTAATCAATGAATGGATTCGATCTGCAAACTGGTTCAATAATGGATATTTTTAAATGGGTATGGTTGTTTTAAAAAAAATTATTTTATTATTATAATTATGATTGCATGTAAAGTTATGTATACACTTTTTGAAACATCTAGGAAAACTAACTTCACTGTCATTGACAAGAATAACCCTGATTTTCAAATTACCTTGACAATGTCCGTCAAATTCAAAATAAATAATGCCATTTCCCTTCAACCAATCAATCATTTGCCAAAACATTATTTCTTTGCCAAATGTCTTGTTTTCTTGCTATTTGCATATACAGGTTGAGTACTAACAATTTCAAATTTAAAATTGAATTGGGATAGTTTTTTTTAATGCTCATCCTGTTTATCGGCCACGTTAAATGTCTCACCATGTATAAGTTATTTCGTTTGTATTTTTTAAGTCCCAATAAGTTCCAATTCCCAATGAAATTTGAAAGAATAAAATTTTCTCAAATTTTCAAATTTGCTTCAACATTTTTTTTAAGAAACTTTTGTTTCTTAGGAGATATCATAAATCTGAATCTTAAATCTGCCACATTGACAATACAGAGTCTGTAGTTTGTGGTCCTCAAGAGCGAAAAGATCATAGACAATATTTAATGAATATACGAGTACATGTATACAGGGATGCCAGATATTAAAAATAATATATTAAACTACCTTATGGTACAACACGAAAACCCAGCAAAGAAAATTCCAAACAGTCCTGGAATTGAACCGAGCGATTCTGAGACGAGCAGCACAACCTCCTAAATTAGATTAGCATTTGTATGTTAATAAATCAATATTTGTATTAATAATAAATATTGAAAGTCAATATTTTAGATGCCCAAATAGTTTATCTAAATTATATTTTTTCAGCCCAATCCGAAGTAAACGTCTTAATGATGGATTAGTGAATGGAACAGTACCTGATCACGAGCTCTTGTTTTCCCTGAAGCAAATGGATCACAGTGATGGAATTTAGCATAAACAATCATTCCAAGTGTCACTAGTGTGCATTTGAACGCCGTTGATAGAACTATGGCTAAATGCATTGACCTACAGGAAATTGTATCAATTTTTTTAAATTTCTAATTGAAAATTCAAATTTCTTACATCAGTGTAAAAAACAGGGAGAAACTCGTTTTCAGAACACACTTTCTTGCGTTTTGGAGACTTCCAGCAGCCCAGCTTCTTAGGATCTGATATTGAGACGTAAATTCTGTAGCCGCTGCAAAAAGATTTCCAAAAAATACTGACCAAATTGTTAGTCCAACCTTATCGGTCATCTCTGACCTGAAAAGATAGTCGTAATTGCAGAATTGTATAAATATGTCATTTAGGAATACGAATGTCTGAGAGTGTCTGGTGGTAGTCACCCGCGAGGGGGCGACACTCACGCAATTATTATAATAAGATCAAATTTACAATATCAATTTTGTTCTGTCTCCTTCCTTGTTGATCCTCCAAACCTCGGCAAACCCTCCTTGGTCCATGAGTCCTTTGATGACGATCGTGAGTAACACAATCACCATGACCACCATTTGAAGCACATCTGTCCAGACAACAGCCTTGAATCCCCCCTGACAAATTAAGGGATGTTAACATGACATAATGTACTAGGAGTACTAGGAGAGATACAGAAGGAATTTTAAAAAGTGAATCAATTGAAATTGAAAAATAAAAATAGGAATACTTTTGTCGTATTTTGATAATTCGTCACCTCGTGTCCTCTCAGATCCAAAATGACGTTCACGAAATGTGAGTGAAATTCATATTTGTCACCTAATCTTTTGTTAAACGAATCAGATCAGTGGCAACAATTTTTTAATGGAACTTTCTGATAAAATTGTGGGTCTGCCCCCAAAATTGACGAATTTAGGGCTGATGATCGCCGTCCTGGCAGCGGAAGGTCGAAACTGTCTCGAGTGTCCAACTTTTTCTAAAATGTATCGTTATATTATGACAACAGGTCTGTCAAATTTCATTCCATTTGACAAACGTTTTCTTATTTTAATTTTAAATTTCGATTGACCTTTTTATATGCGTGCTCCTCAAATTATCCCTGAATATTGCTGTTGCCTACTGTGAGTGTCATTTTTGGAATGCTCTCATTTTTTAAAATAAATGTAATGCCAATATAATTTCTTGTTTCATTAAATAACGCTCGTTGAAATGTAAATATAATAAGCACTTGTCACAATGTACATGTTTATTTATTTTCAAGTCCTCTATTAAATTAATCATGTACTTACGAAGGAGGTGTATGCTATGCAGATAATGCTTATCGAGGCAATGCAATACCAGATATCGATATCAGACACTGAAAAATTAGGTAGAGAGTAGCGAAGTAGATTAATTCAGGAACGTCATCGTTTTCCATTTTCCAGATCTCCATTTCCGCTTGTCTTAAGAAAGTTCGTCTTAAGTCGGAAAGGAGCTATTCATGAGTATTGGCGGCAGTTGATGATACAGGGTGGCCTAAAACAAAAGGAACCTTTTTAATTTTACAATTAAAATTGGAAAACGTTAATCGAATCGAATGAAATTTGGCACACTTGCTGGCAATACATTCCATTTTGAATTGTCATCGTGCATGTGCGTGTATGTGACGTCATCGTTTTGGTTTGCGATTCTAAAAATGGCGTTCCGTGATGTTTTTTAACGTGAAAAATTATTATTTTTAATAAGTCGACCAAAAATAGTACGATTATTATGAAACTTGAGCATAATTAAGACAACTGTATCTTCTTTCGAATTCATTGACTCAAATTTTAATTTTCAAATTTCTCACTACTAATGTTGTGTCTTGGTGGTGGCGCTTGTTGATCGCCGATTACCGCTGCAATCTTTGCTGCGATCTTCGCCATGATAACAATTCTGATTTACAAATGACTTCTTAACGAGTTTTCAAACAAAAGATGGGTTTTAGGTAAATTGGAAGAATCTTTAGCTAGAGATAAACCAAACCGAGTCTGAGAAATTAGAAATTTGAGTCCTGGAATTCGAAAGGGGATACATGTTCAAGTTTCATAATAATCGGATTATTCTTGGTCGACTTATTAAAAATAATTATTTTTCACGCCATTTTTTAGAATCGCAAAGCTAAACGATGACGTCACATACACACACGTGCTCCATGGCAATTCAAAAAGGAACGTATTGCCAATTGGTATGCGAAATATCATTTGATTCGATTAACGTATTCCAATTTTAATTGTAAATTTAAAAAAGACTCAATATTTGAAGCCGTTCTTTTATACTTATTTTTACCGTAATTGAAGACTGTGGCTACAACGTAAGGGGGAAGTGCACCAAGAAATAACTACAAATAGAAATGCAAGTTTCCAATTGAGTAAGATGGAGCTGGTTTATGGTTTTAAAAAAATTAATAAATCGAATGAAAGAATCAATCAAATCAAAATCAATCAAAGTGCATTGAAGCTGACCTTTTTACCAACTTACCATTTGCATAATAACAATTCCGGAAAGGACAAGTCGAACTTCATGACTGTATCGTCTTTCTATGAACTGTGAACGAAATATGCCTATTATATTGATAGGTATTATTTGTTTATTGAAATAATTAGCCAAAGGGTTTGGTTTCGGTAATATTTAGTAGTTAAGAATAATTTAAATAATGCTCAAAAAAGCAACAAATTCTTTACCAACCTCGAAAATACTGACTTTGCTGGTGTTGAAGAAGACCGGTAAAAACTGGTAGGAGATAAGTGGAACGACCAGCACGCCCCCCACGGCGTACCCGAACATGACGATCCCGTGCCGATAGGTGTCGCCGGGCGCACCCACGAAATGGGCGCCCCCTATGAGCGTGGCCGCCATGGACGCTGCGATGGGCCAGATTCCTATTCTGGTGCTCGACACCAGAAAATCCCTACTCGATCTGACAGCGGTGGCGCGGTACACGTGATACAGGCCCGGGATACTGGTGGCCAGTGTGACCAGACACAGCGCCACGTAATCCCACAATTCCATACGATAGGCGACGGCCATGTTTTGTTTTTTTGGAAATGTTTTCGATTCGTTTCACACGTTTTAGAAAACCCAACGTCGGAAAAATAGAATGAAATTGTCACTGCTGTGTGATGCGACGCGAATGTTGACGATAAATTAGTGAACCCAAGGATAGGTGGCGCCACTTTTGCAATATTATTATTCGCTGATTACGCGGACGAGGTTTTTCATTGTTTGCCACATCGCAAATCCAAACAGCAAAGGTTAGAAATTGAGTACAATTAGTTAGACATGATCCAGGAAATTTATTCTTCGAAGTTTATGTAAATACAAATTGATGTAAGCATTTGTTGAAAAGATTACCTGAGTTAATTACTCAATTTAAGCAATCAATGTTCAGGTGGTAATGCGGCGATTCTGATGCCAATGTTGCGAATTATGCGTGGCTTAATGTTGTCGAACAATGGTTCGGTTCCTGCCTCTTGCCCCCTACAGTTTGTGCCAGGAATTTTTTTTAACAATTGTTTCCAGGTGGTTGGTGACTTCCGGTAAATCCGCTCGACATCCGGTCGATTTGGAGCTGTATTAGCGCAGTGACACAATTTGAATGTCGCCCGTTCAAAGTACTGTATAATTTTAGTTTATTTTTAATTTGCTCTAATTATTAATTATTAATTAATTAGTAATCGACCAACGCAGCTGCATGGGCAATAAAATGGATATTTGAATATTTCGATTTAAGACTGAATTAGGATTAATTGGGAATCGATTGATCTTTACAATCGCTTGAAAATAAACAAATAGAAACCAAAATAAGTTTATAATAACGTCTTCAAGAGTTGCAAAGTTCTGTCTCATCAGTTGTATTCGAGGTGGTTCTGCTACTACACAATTCCGAATATTGACAAAAAAGAAAAATCGGGGAAATCCTGCGCCGGGACTCGAACCCAGGACCGCCGAACCACAGTCAGCACATAAGTACACAGTCAGTTGTCAATAAACAACATTTACTTCTGATTTTTAGGAAATTAACTTCAATTTAATTAAAATTATTTTAATTAAATTTTAAATTAAATTTAATTAATTAAGCGAAATTAAATTTCGTCACCAACCAAAAAGGTTGGTGACGAAATTTTTAGGTGAATTCATTCGTTCGTTTTTGTGTTTCGCAAATCTGCTATTTCTTTATTTATGTCACTCGAGTGCAGTCCATCAATCATTTTATTTATTTGTTATTACCTAACATCGGCTTCATATCTACTATTTTGAAAATATCACAATATTATTCAACTTTAAAGTTTACTTACGTGGCCATTTTTCATTTAAAGAACAATTGCACTTAAGATGGAGATGCTGTTCATGCCAAAAGAAAAAATTGATAAACCAAACAAAGAAAAAATGGCGATTCTGAGGAAGTCACTCACTCGGACATTTTCTGACATCAAATGCGATCGTATCGGAAATTCCTGTCTGAATTGCTTTGGAGTGGGCCGCATGGTTGCCAATCCTAATCCCCCACTACACGTTGAGCCATCATTGAAACAGATCCGCTGACATTATCGCCTATCGAGTATCGAAATTCTGTCAGCCAATAGTGGCCAACTAAATTGACTGTTGATGGCTTTTATTCAACTGTCAATTGGGCGCGTAAATCTATTCAGGGCGTGGAGGAGGGGATTATCGAGCTGCCGGTCGTCAGTGTCACGTCAATGTGACGTTCGCGTGACCTAGATGACGACGTGACTGTGACGTCAATGATGCTCTCTCGAACTGTGATGTGGACCACAAAAAAATGAAGATTCTTTTTTGAGCGTAAAATTGTCATTTAGAACAAAGTATTGAAATTGCAGACGACAAAGAATTCAATTTGTCCTTACATGAGTTTTATTTCGGAGGTTGATTAGGCTGGATCCTGGAACATTTTTGACAAAACTTTGGATGATTGAAACCATGATTGATCCTGAAGGTGTGACGTCACGGTTGTTCCCAGGTGTTCCGGTCGAGGCAATTCGATATCTAGGTGATTTCTTGACCCTGTTGACGCAACATAGACGAGAAGAGCTATTTTCAACTTACTCGTCACTGAATGTCGTCCATTATAGGAAAAAGGTTTTGGGACAGGGGATTTTTTTTTGCTTCCGGGCATTTCGAGTGGGCTCAATGAGCTTGTCGTGTCAACGGAGAAATTGAACTTAAAGATTTTCAGTCACTTTGAGACGTGAGTAAAATATCTGTGATTTTTAAAGCCTTGCCAGCAGTATCTCTTAAAAAAAGACTTTGATCCTGTTTGGTCTCGAACCTGAAATTCGGAAACGAGGTACGTGTGAATGTGCGTCGGGTTGAATTGAATTGTGCTGTCGAATTTATTTCTAAATTTAAAAAATTTGAAAAGCTTAGCGATTAACTAAAACTTTGCTGTTGTCTAATGACTTATGAAATTTACTAAATTCGTAATACTAGGTAGATTCCGATTGGTCCGATTTGAGTGAAATATTATTTAAATATTAAATACACGATTGAAATATGACCGAGTCTCGTTTTCTCGACTGATTGAAAATGGTGAGGTATTTAAAGATGTATACAGTTCTTTGATACGATGGATTTTAATTATCCCCGATTTATTTTCCTAAAATGCTTATTTTTGGCTAGTCAACGCTCATTAGTATTCGTATAGACTTGTACATACTGTAAATATGAAAAGAAACATAGTTCCAAAAGGTCTCTTCTAAAATGAAAGGGCATTTTAGAATGTGATTCAATCGAAAATATATGCTTCCTTCAAAAAGATAGTTTTATTTCGAGGTTTTAATGGGTCATTTTCGAGGTTCGGCTAATTGGACATGAACGTCTTTAATACCTTATTTTATATCATTTTATTTATTCAATAGCAGGAAATATATTTGATATTCAAAGATTTTTTAGGCTAGAAGCCTGAAGCCATTGATTTTTTAAAAAGTCTATGTAGTTCTATTTCTTTACGTGTAAATTTCAAATATCACCTAAAAACCACCTTGCAGGATTTTCTCGGCCACCAAGTTTTACATAATTTGTGGCGCATCACTCGCCATCTTAAGAAGCTAAGGAAATAGAATTAAAGCTTCCACGACTGAATGAGCGATGGTTTGGATTCCGCGAAATTTTCAGGTTCATTGTTCCGCTGTGCGCGTAAAATATTATAATAATAATATACGAGTGTGTGTGTAAGAATTTTGAAATTGTAATTCAAAGTACACGATTCCAGCATCATTCCTGTCTTTGGTTAGAATCGCATAAATTCATGATCCTCTTGAGACCCGAGACACCTCTAGTCTCTGTACGTGAGAGCGTGATTGGTGCCCTCTGGTGGGCGTTTCAGAGGAGCAATTGGTTGTAGTTATCGGTTACAAGAATGTTGCCTGGCTTTGCCAGGGTTTACAGTAACCATCAATGATATAAAAAATTAATTATTTAAATTTACCGGCTATTTTACGTTTATACGGTAACACACGATAAACGCAAACGTATATGAATCATTTTTAAAATGTATATCTGATTAATTATGGTTTTTAATATTGTTATTTTATTTTATTTTTAAATTGAAAATATTATTCCGGTAATAGTATGTGGTATGGTGTGCTTGGTTGGAACTGATATCTGGTGTGCTTGGTTGTCTCGTAAAATCGACGACGTCATGCTTTTGATGTGGAGACGCCATTTTTTAAGTTTGAAGCGAAAGGGAGATTATCCAAAATTTGGTAACGCTTTTTTTATTAAGTTATAGTGAAAATAGAGATCAGAAAAGTGATCGCGAGCGAATTATGATGGTTTACTAAGTGTATGTTAATTTTTATGTAACTTCATTGATCCGTTTAAGAGTTAGTCTCCGGACATGAAAATCAAAATATCTGTTATGAAAGTCAAAATATAAAAGATTGGTTGTAGATAGCGTGAGATATGACTAGTTCGTCCAGGATGAGAAGGATATTCGAATATGGGGTCTCTGTAAGGAGAACCTTTTAATATCAAATACTATAATGTGGTGGAATTGTGTCTGAACATGGAAGCCATGTTACAACGCGAAAGATCATGGATATTTAGCCGTTTCTGGAGAGCGAATAAGTTTCTCTTGCATTGTAGTTCTCGAGGGACGACGTGCATTCGTTCTCAAGACGTACTGCGTTAAGTGAACTCTGCATAGAAAAAATGGAGATTTGCGTTCACTATCCCTTATTTTGGTAGGATATTCGATTATGCAAATAGGAATCTTTTTCCAATCTTACAATACTTGGGTTTTTACCTTTGTTGTGGTAATTCGAAACCATTCCCTCTTCTTGTGGGGATCCTATATTGAGAATTCAATATCAAAATTCAGTCATTTTTTATTTATTATTGCGATAATTTTTTTGCGTTTCTTTGAACAGACGCAATTTTTTTTAGAATTATTTTCGATTTGAATTTTCTGTAGTCGTCTGATACATAAATAATTTAAAGGACCGATGAATCAAAGAACGTTGTGCTAATAATCTTGCAATGTTTGTGTTGTAAAAATAATTTCTGGTGCATCATTAAAATTAATAATGTAAGATACGAGTGTTGTTGTATATTGTGTGTTTTTCCCCGCACAAATTTATGAGATAATACGTGTTTTTATGATTCTTCACAATTTTGCTGTCAAATTCGCTTAGTGTTTAAAAAATGTGTTGTCTCCTACATGGGCAATGGCGTGTATTGCGGTACAGCATCAGGGGGAGCTTTTCAAACGTAATATGTGTTTTTGTATTGCAATTGTTCTAGAACGAAATGTCGAATTTCTCAACATTTCAGGTGATTTTTTTTCTTGATATCAGTGAGTCTTTTTGTAAAGTAAGAGAATCGAAGAAAAATGAAAATTCGCAGGACTTTCTAAACATTTTTTTTTGTGAAAGTAAGACGAGCCATTAAATTTATTTTTCTGAGATGATTTATTTATTTTCAAATAATTCGAGGGCTTACTCTTACATTGAGAGTTTTCGTGCACTCTCAAACCCACTTGAGTCTGTATTCGTGGCAAATTTATGACTCACGATAAAATCTTTGTAGCTATCTCCAGATTAAGGCACACAGCCAGCGCCCACGACACAATAATCTTCTTTGTATATAGTCACTTGTGTGAACGACACCCTAATCTTACAGCAACACTGGTTTCGCTACCGCCTCACGCCCTCCAACACTATAACACCACTCTCCTGTGTTGCCTTTAAGGATTTCAAAAAAATAGGAATCTACTGGATGTTGTGTTTTTGCGCCAGTTAGTCACCATCCTGGTAAAGAGACAACTTGATAACTTCATGCCGGAAGGTGGCAGCACCTATCAAACTCGACCAGATATTGGCGCCACCTGACACAGATCGGCAGACGGCGCTGCTGGTCAAATCTTGAATGAATCTCATCTGTGCTTAGCGATTTCGAATATGTTGACGAGGTTGCGTTTGACAGCTCACTTTCCCAAAATTTGATAGACAATTGAAAACTTGACTCATGCTTCAAGTGCAACTGGGGTCATAAACCAGGCATGAGTGAGTCAAATGTTTGACTTATTGTAACGCAAGAATGTTACCCAGTAAGAATCATTTTAAAAATATCTATTTGATTATTTTATGGTTTTTAATATTGTTATTTTATTTTATTTTTATATTGAA
>JAQGBY010007822.1:0-11347 GCA_034698785.1 Mycogona germanica
CATTTTGTATGTCTGTTTTTGAGCACCTTGGATCACTGAAAAATTAAAATTTCTGTGGCTCGCCATATGGTTTTTTTTAATTCGTTTCTTGATCGTCGCCGGTATGTTTCGTAGTGTCCAGCTACATATAACCTAATTTATACTGTATAATTCTACCCCTGGCGTGTCCTAGCATAAAATTATATACATATATAATTCGTATATATTTTTATCATTTACATAGTATTAGTAACGAATACCGGCATGGGAATTGCACTGCCACAATAAGTTTAAAATCACGAATATTTTTGCACATCATTAAACAAATAGAAACAACAATTACTTAAACAGAAGGACGCATTAGCTCGACAAACAATATCGTACCATTGCGGTACCAACCATCGGAACGATAAAGCTTGAAGTTTGATTCCAAATCGCGCCGCAAACCGCAAGAAGTAGGTGTGGAAATGTTGCATTTGTCCTAATTTTGGATAAATGACAATGCCATTTAGTGCGAGTTGCGGCTATGGGCAGGGTGGGGCGCTGCGATCGCCTATAGGCTCGGTGCATCCGCGGTTTCATCCATTGTGCTCGTATGTGACGCCAACAATTGCTGTCACACTGAATCAAGACAAAGTCATACGAGTATATTAGGCAACGTCTATTGTGATACGTGCCTTCGTACGCGAGTCTGTATATGACATAGCCTGCACGGAGCAATTTTTGGCACTACATAATAGCGAATAGGTTACAGTCCAATAAGTTTTCGCGTTTTATTATCGGCTCTGCTAGCTTAATAATAAATTAATAATCGATACCGTGATGCCAGAATGCAGGGCACTGAGAGCGAAGCGTGGACCCGCGCAATATCGAGGCAGGGGAGGTCTTCCTCTTCGATACCTAGGCATTCAAGATTAAAAAATCATGTACTGGAATCCAAAGACTGACGCATTAAATAGCTTTAAGCTCTATTACTAAAACGATCTTCGGCAGTTCAGAACAGGCGTAGTAAATATTTTTTAATAGGTGAATCCTATTTAAGTATGAGATGGCGAAACAAATGTTTTGGCGCTTTGTTCTTGTACACCAATTAAGCCGAGGTGCCTGACGGAAAGAATCTCGCTACTTCCATTCTTTTTTTTTTCTGTTGGTGATGACCTCCTGTACCACACGTCTCGTTTCGGTTATTAAGAGAGTTGTTAAATTCAGCGTAAAAATTTGACACAAACAATCCATAAACAGCCGTAATAACCATTATTGCTGCCACAAAAGCGGGTATAATTGCCATCCATAAACCCCATGTGCTTTCGTCATGGCGACGCTTACCCGAAAATAGGCGAGGGCATCATTACACCTGTATTATCAGCCGTGGTTCGTTCGCGCGTACAGAAGAAAAGGTAAAATGCTTCGCCACCACTGAGAAAAAGCGCATCCTCCAAGCAGGGTCCTCCACAATAGACTCGGTACCGCGATTGACACAATCGCCATCATTCCATATTTATAAGACGTTTCATAAAGATCGCCAGTTGTCCTAATCGCATTTCGCATTCTCGAGTGATTATTCATTTGCAACTATGATCAACTTGCAATCACCAAATGGCAATTACCTACCATCCATGAGCAAAAGGATTTAATAAGATGATCTGATATATAAGAATATCCCAAACCAAACCTGCGTTATATGCATTGGTTGGAACGAATAACATTTTTTCAAAAAATAATGAACGAACTTAGTGCACATCACAAATAAATGACAGATGAAGGCTGATACGAAATAAAGGATACTGTCATCTGTTTCTTCGTGAAAAAAAAATATATTTTTTAAATAAAGATTTGAAAAAAAAATAATTAAAAATAATGAACTGTACAACAGTCCTGGTATCACGATCAACCGTTCTTACCAAAACACTCGACCGTAGACTCAAAAATTCGGAACTATTTCTTCAAATTCGTGCTAACCCACGACAACAGGTAGACGACTCCATTTCCGTTTAGATTATAAGATCACGTGATCATAACAAGGTACAGTGGCGCCCACCTGTCCACCTCCCCCTGTAGGCCTACCATTAACTAGCCAACCACACATATAGAGGGCGCTTCATTAATCAGCACAGAGCGTGGTGCCTCACCCCCAGCGACGGACCTGCCCCCTCTAGCGGGCAGTAAATACAGAAGCATCATGATTTATGCAATTTTGAAAATTACTAGCCCAGTTTGCGAAGTAATAATTTATGTGGCGCGCGCGCGATGAGCGAAGGGGCAAACGCATTAACAGCACACTCGAGCGCGCAAATCATCACCGGCTGTCCGCGCGTTCTCGCCATCGTATACTCTCTATTGGCACCTCGTACGATCACCAGATGACGGCTTTTACCTTTGCACTAAGTAAGCTAAGTTGGTCACGAATTGCCATCCTGACCGAGAAGTTCCAACCAACACCTGCAATTTGAAGCCACGGTACATGGCACCGGAGACCAAAACGCAAACAGCCCATAGCGTGAAACATAGAGATGACGAGTACAGTATCGAGCTACATGACCAGGAATGCCACTATAGCTTAAAAAAATCAAGTGCTAGATATAGAAGTATTTTTTTTATTGCATGGCCACATGCACCGCATGGATACGCACCGCTCGTCACAAGAATTCGTTCCAGCCAACTAAAATATCGCCCTCGCTAAACGAATCCTATATTAAATCGTACATTACATGTACTGTATGTATGGTGCTACGGAGGGCGAACTCACAAAAAAATCTCTCTCCGTAAACATTTTTGAAATTACTTGGATTTCTATTTTATCTGTGACGAATATCGGGTTCCAAACTGACTTGCCTTTTATGAAACATTGCGTGATAAGGTAACAAATTTGAGGTCATTTACCTTCTTCAGAGCTAAACTACTGGCAGGAATATTAAATTGTACAAGTACATGCACCGATGCAGGTCCTCCTAAGTCGCCGTGTCCAAAAGGACGAATGGCAAACGCAAATGATACGAGAAAGTCTTATTGATTGACGCTTACTTGAATGCTGACGTCAAATCAAAAATCAAACGTCATTATTAAATACTCATTTTATGTGCATTGAAGTTAGTTCTTTCGCGTCGAGGAAAGCATGTCCAAATATTTTAAAAAAATGTTTTAAAAAAATGATGTTTATCTCAACATCATGTGGATCAAGTGATCCAACAACATGATCATTGCAAGATGCTTCTAAACTCCCAGGAATGTAATAGTGGGTGAAAAGAGAAACGTCATAAATTAAAACTGTGATTTCGACAATGTTCAGATCTCGACAGGAACACTGCCGTTTCGATAACCTGCCTATATCGATATGCTGCCAAGCGGTCACAGAAGGTAGGTGACGTGAAATGATAAAATCCTGCTTCGCTCAGTCTCGTACTCGATCTCACTTTCGATGACCACAGAGGTGGATGATGGAGAGGTGGTCTCAGGTTGATATCGTGTTCGTGAACACGTTCCGTGGTGCACCGCGCTCCCGCAATTCCATCTCTTGAGTTTGGGTCGATTTGTCTGAAGCACCGCGGCTATTCCATTTCGCGGATGAGCACGGCAAATAGATAGCGCCGCCAAGATAGCCTGTTTATCGCGGGTCTATATCGTTTCGATTGCTGATGGCGCCCGGGAAAAGTCGGTCCGACATGTTGAGACGCGAGTCAGCAACGACCGATGTCGCGGAGGGTCAACGAGAAGGTCGCGTTCCGAGAAATAATTGACGAAATGAATGGGTACAACTTTATAAAACGTTGATGATTGTGGCAGACGCCTGTTGACGAAATAACTGAATCGAGCTTTCATCTCAATAACACCTAATAAAGTGATCTTCCATCGGATGCGCGCGGAGAACTCCATTTCCAAGAGCAGAAGTGCGGACAGGATATCCCAGGACTGGCAACTATCCATTAATAAATAAAGTCGCTCGATGTAACATTTTTTTTTCGAAAGCTGTAAATTGAGCTGCTACGATGTAAATCATCTCGAGACCATCTACTCTCATGCAAGTTGGGCACAAATAGAATCACTTAGTCTCAACTCGCAACCCGCCCTTTTCCTTGACGGTTTAGAGCACTCTTCTGTCTGCTGAACGTATGTTAGAGGCAGATGCTTTAATAGACATTACAGGGGGAATGACAAATTACATCTCCTTTCGAGAATCATCGAAAATTGACCGCTTCTGGTGACGCCTACATCTTTTGTTGAGACGTCCCCCTTTCAAAGACAATATCTGAATGGCGCAAAGATAATAATTTGAAGATTAATCGAGGTGACGGAAGAAAAGCATCCGTAATGCAGTCACATTTACAGCAATTTCTAGAAAATCGTTTCTTATTCTTTGTTGGTTGTTAGCTTTTTCCGATAACTCACTATCAACGCGGCAGCTTATTCCAGATGGCAGATTGTCATTTGACAAAGAATAGAGCGTTATTTGTTTGTTTCTAAGATCTGATAAATTTGGGGCTTGGGAGAGACACGGTTTTATTTTGTGGCTTAAGTTGTTTTGGTAAATAATTGGTATTGTGTATTGCTAAACTCGGTAAATAATATTAGTTACCACTAACTAACCACAACTGACCATTGTTATTGATTTTCTCAAATGTATTGTAATTTTCGCGTTGTATTACCTAACGTGCATTTATTTTTGTGTGTATTTACGCAATTTAAGTAGTCAACATTGTTCCGGTTCGGCAATTATTTATATGAGCACCTTGTGTGTTTATTTGTTTATAAACTTTCGATTTTACCAATGAACCACTGCAGAGGCTATAACTCATTCTAAATATTAGTAGTATGAAAATTGCTTGTTACTGAGTAGACCTCAGTTCTTAGCTTGTTTTCGTGAATACACAAAATACACCTGGCATATTTATCAATTACCTAAATTAAGTTTTGTTTCATGAACTGGGTATTGAAATTGTCGACAATTCTGTTCCTGTAAAGATGATGAGTAAGGGTCAACCTAATGCACGATTACACGGAAATCGTATAACCAGAAGAGTTCCGTGTAATTTTTCTAATTTCAGTGTAATGCCGTGTAATTTATTGAATCGTTGAATTGCTATCGCCGAATGGTTGGATTTTAGAAAAATTTGATCGGACAGCTCATAGTTTACAATCGATTGCATTTAAAACAATTTAAATGCAATCTACCACAAATTGGAAATTGATGGGCTGATTTCAAATAGACAGTCATATCCTTGAAATTGTGAAATTGTTGCGTGGGCACCGTGTAATTGGCTCTTTTTGTCCGTGTAGTCGGTGTGTCTCTAATCATGATGACCCAATTAAGTTGATTTTTTCCACTGACACCTTTGCTTTTGCGATGAATGTCGCACATAATTATTGGGATAGGGGACATTGGGTTTCCTCTTTCCGAACGGAATCAAAACGCTAAGCGATTTCAGAAGTTCGCCTGACGGGTGCCGCCACGCCCTCTGGTGACAGTTCGCGAGCGCGTTTTGTTTTGCCGACATCGCCCTGATGTTGATTTATCGGCTCGCATCAATGGCGCCAACGACAAATTGGCCTTTTTCGTTTCGACATTCTTTTTCTATTGCACTTTCTGTCACGATAGACACTTGACAAAGAGAAAGGGAGTGCGTAGGTTAGGAGTTCGCGCGAAATGCGCAATTTTTGAAAGGGACTTAAAAGGACACATGGATGATGGAGCACCCGGACACAGCAGTCCTCCTTCCCCGGCCCATGAAAAGAGAGCGCAAACTTTTCCGCAAGGCAGCCAATATTTCATCAAAATCACAATTGAACATTTCATATAATAAAAACTGAGATGACATGTAAAGAGGGAGAAAATTACTGTCATATTCGATAATATAATATAAAAACAATGTTATAGCCAAGGTCCCGTAAAAAAAGGTGTAGTAGCTAAGCGAGAAAACCCAAAACTTAATTCACAGCCATCAACCATTTAAATGTCACGAGAATAACGATCTTGGTTTTACATTATCTTAACCCATTGCGTAATTACATTATCTTAACCCACTTGTCACATATTGATCTGTTTGATTCCATGACTCTGAGGATTTCCTGACAATGTGGCTACCCTGGCGTAGCTACCAAAACATTTCGCAAGTCTCTCTTAGAATAAAAGCAGATTTAAAAATCCCACTAAGTAAGACGTATGTTTCAGAATCTGAAACACCTACCATAAGTTTTGCGACACAATGAGCCTAATAAACACAACTTAGCATAAGAAATTTCCACAGGATCTTGTGATCATTACAATACACTGAGTCCAAGGGGATTTCAGTAGCACTGAATCAGCAGAGAGAAAAGAATAAGATGCTCATATTTTATTGGTGCTTTTCTTGCTTGCATGCACTTGAGCATCATTTCCTGCCCCACACACACACACGAGCCACTTTTTCTTAGGAATTGGCGCGACCCAGAAAAATTAAGTGGATCGCTAATGGGTCGCTTGCATAAACTTATTGCCAAAACGACCTTGTATGGGACCGAGCCACAATGGACCATTACTCTCTCCCAGTCTCTCTTCATAATTTTTTTTAAAAAAACAGAACGACATATTTCCGAGAAGGCGGCTGAGGAACACACATTGCGTGTCGGACAAACACACAAACTGGAAGTGACAAATTATCTGGGCCTACTGGGGCGGCCAATTATATGGAGTCCAAAATTGTGGCGCCAGTAGACGGAGTGAATTATAGATTAGAGTGTGTTTTGTGCGCTCATACAGTTAAATTGAGCATTTATAGTTTTCGAAGAGAAGATAAACAATTAAAGCACACACGCAATTGTAGGTCAGAGAATTTCGGTTATCTTACATTGATCTCTTGCGGTAATCGAAACTGAACGTTCCACAATAACAATCCTATCTGATATTTATATATATATATTCTACTGAAAACGGGATATAATCTGAACATACACAGCAGATGCAATTCTAATCAGTGCATTGTGTGATTGCCTTGTAACGTGGGGCAGCAATCGGCTTGCCTGCCACCAGAGGACAGCTTTCTCCACTCTGTAAGTCGGTTCGAGACCGCCTTCTCTAGCCAGGTGTGTGGCGTCAGCGGCTTTTTGCCCGAGGCAATGACGTCAACCCATGTTTTTTTACTTCCGTTACGATGAAAGGCGCGTGTAGGAATTTGTCTTGGCTGAAAACTTCTGGAATTGAACACCGGAATTGGATCTGTCTTTGTGACAGGGTTAAGCAATAATAAGTCATATGAACCGAGTGATGGTTATTACAGGCAGCAGCAATACAAAGTCAGCAATGAAATGTTTAAGCATAAGTGCACAATCACAGGACAGAGCCGTGTTAACGAATTGCCGTGTTACGTGTTAGCCGAATTACTAAAGTGTCTTAAGTATCTTGACTTTTTTTTAGCAATTCCGGGCGCTTTAGCGGTGGATTAAACATCTTTCGAGACGTCACCTCGTGTTAAGAGGAAAAAAGTGTGTACCGGTATGCACAATCTGTTCCGCGCCCTAAGCAGTCCTGCGCTCGCCCTAATCATTTCGCGAAGAAGTAATGGGGTAAGAAGTAACGATCGACGCTCCTAAATAAAATCTATTTTCATACGCGATCCGGGGAAAAGTCGTTTGAGAGGTTTTACTGCGGGTTTTTCCTATAGGGATTAAATTGCGTTAAAAACACTTTTTCTCCCACTATCTAATTGAGCGATTACGATCTCGATTTCTCTCCCACAAATGACGAGCATCGCAGTCAAGATGTGATGCGTCAATTATGGTCTTGCGAATACACAGACGTTTATCGATCGTGCATTTAGATCAACTATTGAGATAAACATCATTCAAAATAGAAGATTGCGAAGCCGTCCATGAGAAAATAATTTAAAGCATCATGAATGCATAACGATGATAATATTTCGAACGTGCGCTCGAAATATTATTATTATTAAAGCACATTATTAGTCGAATGGGTGTGTTTCTTGGAATCGATCGCTGTGCCACACTGTGTCATTCTCTCTATATTAATAAACGTTAGACCCGTCAATTCGGGATTACGACGGCAGTATAGACTCGACCATGTTGACATAGCAAAAAAAAAAAGAATTGCACCAAACAGCCTTCAAAACAGCGATCCACAATGACAGATTTTGAAAACAATACCATCACGGAAGATTTTCAGATTGCAGTGGTTTCCGTAAAGCATAACAACTTAAGACCCCAGGGGTGTATCAAAATCTTATATTTCACATCCTTATTTCAGCCTCATGATAATATATCAGCATCTTAACATTCAGATTGCAACATGCCTTCAGCTTCTTGAGATGAGCTGACTGTTTAAACAGAGAAAAGCGACATAAAATTAAAATAATACTTTTTGCTGTGGTCCATGATTGCAACCATAAGTACAGTGATCTGCGAAGGAAGGCCTCTAAGCCACAGATCATCAAATCCTTCAAAAACGTTTCATCGGTGTCGGATCCACAAGTACCATGTTATCCCTAATAAAAAAAATCCCCTCCGCATCAACTTGTACAATACCAAGGTCATCCGTTTACATAAACACCACAGTTCCATATATTTACATTAACTACCATGAAGCAAAAACACCCGACTCTGTGTATGGGCGCTCTAGCTAAAAATAGTCACCGTTATATAGACTTAAGTGTCTGCAGGCAAACACGACAGCCCCAGGAACTATTATTTTTACGACCAGCCGGAACGTTTTTATTTGTTTTTCTATAAAAATATTTTCTATCTGTATACATGTAACGCGTCGAGATATCGTCGCAAAATGCGAACTCCATGGTCATGTGTGTGTGTGTATGTGC
Organism: Mycogona germanica; assembly: GCA_034698785.1. Classification (NCBI taxonomy): domain Eukaryota; kingdom Metazoa; phylum Arthropoda; class Diplopoda; order Chordeumatida; family Chordeumatidae; genus Mycogona; species Mycogona germanica. The sequence continues at coordinate 8,778 of JAQGBY010007822.1, forward strand.
AACGGGGGCTCGTCGCGCATCAAGCCACGAACAGATTAATCGCAAATGTATATTAATCACGACGCCCCGGATCGCAGCGCCACCGAGTGGCAACGGTCAATGCTAAAAACCAGTCCAACGTCAACCGCAAGCACTGAGAACTCACCCGGGATATAAGAAAATTCGCACCCAGACCGTAAAGAAAGCGGCGCACAACAGTTTTGAAAACATTCGAGCGAGTGCGCCGCCACTCATTGGAATGGGTGTGAAATGGCGGGCCTCCCCTCCAATTCCCCCACGGGGCAGCTGCCAAAAATTAATTTCATAAACCAAGTCGGCGCTCTCGCAGTCGAGAGTGCTTCTGCAGTGCGTGGGAGGAGGTGGGCGAGGATGAGGCTGGATGGGGTGGCGCAGCGATCACAGACTCTCTTCGTCACATATATAGCAAGCACTTTGCCAGATTGTTCCACGCCGCCCGTGCTCAAACTGATCTACTCTCACAAAGGGAGGGGGGGAGGGGATGACTGTCCAAACGTCACGTACAGGCGTTAAGTCATGCGACGCAACAGTGCCCACAAGGCGAGATCCGGTGCTGGCAGCGTCCGGCTGAAAAGGTTATCAATCATTAAGCAGCGAATATGTCCAGACGTAAACACACACACACACACACAAAAATATCAAATGACCCGCTAACCGTGAAAATGCCATGTATAATGGCTCGCACGGCCTTCGATGCACTGAGCGCGCGTCAGCACCAATTCTAAGTAGATTCGATGACCGGAGCAATCCAGGAAAGACGGTTTAGAACTCAATTTGTGAGAAATGTATCACAGTTTTTTAAACAATGGCAAGTTGTGCCCGGGTCGGGATTATATATATTCAAGACACCCTATTCTCATTAGTTTTTAAAACGCTTGTCATTTTTTACATTTCTCAATTTTATAAAAAGGAAATAATTGAAAACGCAACGCTAGCGGCATAATCCGAAAGGTTCAGTGACCAACGGAATGATATTTGTACGAAACTCGATGACTGACCACGCCACACTCCGTCGTCATCAAATTCGTCTAAATATCATTCCGCAAATAAACATACATTAATTATTTATCGTAGCCGAATGCAGATACGGCTAGAACCATCACAGGCAAATACGAGCGGCGCCCTAAAAGCGCCACAGTGACTGGTTACAAAAACTATCAAGGTTTTATGAAAAATGGTTTTTGAAGATTATTTCAAAAATACGAGTTGAATGAAGATGGCCGGATGAAGCGTTCAAAAATGGCTTTCCAATTCTGAGTTGACATTTTTAAAAAATGTCTTAGAAATTTAATTTCGTTACACATTTAATGCAGTTTAGTTACGAACGGCTTGACAAAATTGACTAAAATCTGAACTGTAGTGAGTTCCTCAAATTTGTAGTCGATAAATCAGTCATTTAAAGATTTTACCCAGCTCTTTCGCCAAAATTTAAATACTACAAATAAATATGGTTACAAATATAATCATTTTAATGGCGTATGCTTCGTAGATCGGTAGAGTATACCCATATATTTTAATACGACTTCACATTTGACTGTCAACATCCGATCATTAAACGTCAATGAACCCGAACTGCGAACTAAAATTCTAACATTGTCTGCAACCGGCACCAATAAATTCAGCGAGGCGAGAGAAAAGTCTAATATTTTGTCATTTGTCCATTTCCTACCAGCGCCGTTTTCCAAAACGTTATTTTTAACGTACGACTCCGCGACGACACTTACTTTATCTGGCATTTCCGTGTCTCGCACTAACCGCCACTCCATATTCTTGTGCATGGATATAAAAAAAAGATAAATAAAAGAACGAAAACTAGTTTCTCCTAATTTTGTTTGCTCGACTTAACCACGGGAAAAACATCCATATCCCCTTTTAACTACATTTGGCGGTTGACTGCTAAAAAATGCAACCTACATGGTCGTATTTTATAAAATATGAGCTGGCAGAACTAACGTTATAACCCCGAGTACATATGGTGACGGAGACCACATTTCTGGTTTGGAATTGTTTGTATGTGGAAGGCAGCCAACAGAGACGGCGCTTCACGCCTCATTTTATTTTTTTGCGTCACATTTTCAGAGGCGCGCTTCCCTTTTTGAAGTGAAATGTGAATGTAAAGTTTCTATTACCAGGCGCGCCAAATAAACAACATCAAAGTGGAATAGATAAAAGAAATTGTCGCAAATCATGAAGCTTAAAAAAGCAAATAATGGATTTAAGATGTGAAATGGAGACACCAAGTTTATATACCACAATTTCCTACTAAACACCTCTTGATTAATAAAAACCGAAGAAATAAAAAATAATTACTTTGAAAATGCAATCTATTATTTAATGTGCCTAGCTGGACAAAAACAACTTGAAAAAAGTACAAAGTGATAGTTTAGGCTTCCAATTTTGTGCTTCCTAAGAAAGTTTGAAAATCAATAAAGAAAATAAAGGCCAAATGAACCTTCAAAGTCAAACATGATTTAGAATTACTTAGAATTGGGGATTGCAGGACTACAATCGGAGTCACGGCAACGAAAATCGTTTAAACCAAGAAAGTTAAA
>JAQGBY010007823.1:0-11344 GCA_034698785.1 Mycogona germanica
GACTCACATGACCGCCCCCTCATAAAACCATGTTGAGCATCATTCATTACACCATTCTTAACAAAATGCTTCATAACTGTTGGAGAAATGACACCTCCGTGTGCGTCATGCTCGCTGCCGAGTCTGAGGGTCGACTCGGCAGTGAGCGTGTCACCAGTTTGTTTGGCGGCATGTGCATTTGTGTCATCTTGCTCGAATGGAGCGGGATGACGGGATGAGCATGGTGCGGCCCACATGATGCATGCACATCTACACCACAGGAATTGTTCCTGTGGTGTACTGTGCAGGTTGCCAGCCCAAATGGCAACCTGTATATAAAGGAGCCAGTCAGTCTGGCTCCTCACCTCACTTCATTACCAGTCTCTGTCAGCTACAGTTGCTCTGTCGTGCTCTTATGAATTTGTGTTCATAAATAAAGTAGGTCGCTTTATTTAAATCTGGTCTCCTCAGTTTGTCAAAACCACCGTAAACAATTAGTTCTATTCTTGCAGCAGCCAGACAAACAGTTTTCAACAATGACATTCGAGAATACAATATGCTCCATCAATTTGACCACAACTGAGGTTAGGTGATTTCTCTAGTATACTGTGAATTATGAGCAGGTAATTACAGATAATGAGCGCTGTGTTTTGTGGGGACCAGGTTTTGTGCCTCTGAGATAAGCAATTCTGGAATCCCTTTTTATTGCCATGCCTTCCATTTTGTGCTCACTCCTCACCTCATTGAGTGGGGTGCGAATCCACATTTTGAAACTGCTAATTCTTATTGTTCTTTTCCTCCCCCAAAACGTTTCCACAACTTGACAGTTCTGATCAGTGTCCTTTCTTCAAGTTAACCATTTATGAAGGTGTCTTTCTCATACATGAAAGCGACCCATTGCTGCCCTAAGTTTCTCTACCTTTTGAGGCAATGGCAAGCCTGGGCTAGGCAAAATTACCAGGTCGCCTACTGGAAGGGCTGTAGGGCAAACACGCTGGTGGACCTCCTTAACAAATATCTCAGATTGAGGTGGTTTGCTGAATCGGGCTCACCGTTTACCAATATATTGAGATAGGCCAGATCGATAGTAGGGAAGTATCGCCCATCAAGGAAGTGATACCATTATATCGTCACAAGATCTTACTGTCACCATGTCACGTCCGACGGATGTAATACCGGGCACCCTGCTTATCCTGTCTGCTGTGTTGGCTCCGTAGCTTTGAAGATGATGTGCAGTGTGGTGAGCCAACCTCTTAACAAAAAGGGGTTGCTTTGTCAGGCTAACACGAGATGTTACCGAAGGTTTGTGGAATGATCGGATGGGAAAAAAACAATTACACATTTTGCTTTGGATTTTAACGCATGGGCCACCTTGGCACCGAGCGTAATATTGATCATGCCTCTGCGAGCAGCAGCTCTCCCTTCACTGCGACTGTATTGCCCCCTCGTATCGAGAACTAGTGATCAATTTTATTTTTTGGCTCTTTGTAGGATGTTCATCCGTTGTCATTGGGTTGGTACCACCCTTATGAGGTACCGGAGCATATTCATAATATTCGGTTATTTATCATAGGTCCTATCATCACCCTACTATTATAGACATGGTTGCAGAGTTGTCAGAACAAAAGAGTCAAAAGAAGGTGCTTAGCACCCAAAGGGAGTGTAAGACAAGGCCGATGAAACAGACTAGAATGGTGAAGACTGCTATGTGATATACGTGATTGCTTTCGTCAATCACTTGTGCATGCATTATTAGTTATAAACCACTATCCCTTTTTGAGAGGGATCCAATATCGCTTTTGTTTGTTTTACAGATGAATTGAGAATCTTGATAACTCACACCCTGAAGAAGGCACAAAAATGTGTTTAATTTTCCTTTTTTATACGAAACAGAGGTAGATAGGATGTTAACAACAGTACATCATGTGTGGGCGTTAAGAAAGTTAGCTAATGGGGCCAAAAATGTTCCCTGACAAAATCTTCAATATATTGGTTGATGGTGGAATTGAACTCTATTGGCATCGGCGCCCCTTCCTCTGGCGGCGATGAATCCTGCTCACTCTCTGGGTCAATTTGGCCACCACCTGGGGGATGTCGCCTATAAATCACACAACAAAAAACAGGGATCCTAAATGTGATTTAACCGATCAGCACATGAAGTTGAATTATTTCTAATATTTTCCGGGTTAATTTTCTTATTTGATTCTCAGTCTAATATAAGGTGGCAGGGAGCAACAATTGATTCGCTGCACTCCATGCTGCGCTTCGAGCGCAATAGAGATGTGGTACAAGATTATACGAAAATAGAAATAAAATAACTTTTTACATGAAACAAGATCGATCCTGGAAGCACCACATCATACAATAATCAAATAATCACGCAACAAACAAAAAGAAGCTGGAGGAAAGTGTTGAAGGATACTAATCCTCTAAGTGTCATATTACTGTGTTTGACATGTCACACATCAAACGTCAAGTGTGATACGTCATAAGCGAATGTCATGTAGGATGTCAAATGTTGTATGTTTCTTTTATGTTGTACGTAATTCTGAGTATGCATGACTCGCTCATGAACAACATTCAAGGACTCACTACTGCATGCTAGGTCTGGCTCAAGCTGGAAGCAGACAACGAGCAAGTATCGTACTTGAAATGTGTACAGCTCAAAGCAAGTCTGTACAACATAAAGTACACGTCGGGCAGCATGGAGGAGCATCTACGAAAGATCTCCGACATACTGGCTCAAATTCGTGGTGCAGGTGACATGATACCAGAGCTGGACATCATCTCAGCGATTGTAGCTAGCCTGCCGAGCAGCTACAAGTCCTGGCTAGGCGGCATCCTAGGTCAGGGAATTGAGAAGATTTCTGAGCTCGACTTCACCCACAAGCTGTGGGAGGAAGGCAAACCCAGAAGTACGGCCATTGCCGACGCTGATACAAAAGCAATGCAGGTCTTCTACGACAACGCTAAGATGAAACAACAAAATGACAAGGCCACTTGCAGATGATAGACGCACGAAAGTGTTTCAACTGCAACATGGTGTGCCATATTTCTGCCAACTGCAGGAAGCTGAAGAAGCAGAGGGCCACACCAACAACTACTCAACCCCTAGCTACTTTGGCAAAATCCAGCAGTGTGGAGTGGGGAGATAGAGCTCTCACTCTATGCATGCCAGCTGGCACCTCCAACAATGACAACGATATGTGGTGCATCGACTCCGGCACCACACACCACATGACCAATGATCGTGAGTTCTTCCCGACGTACGAGTCATATATGACGTCAACATTGAAGTGGCTGATGGCAGTGACCTGAAGGTCATTGACATCGGCACCGGAAGTGTGAGAGTGCGATGCCTGGCTGGAGACGTGGTTAGATTGGTTCTCACCAAAGTGTTACATGCTCCAAAGCTGAAGGAGAATTTATTCTCAGTAAAGTGTGTCACGCGCGAAAGGGAAACGTTTATCGTTTTCAAGGCCTAGGCCAGAGAGCCAACACACACCAAACACAAGGGAGCAACGAGATCTACAAGTGGCACAGGTGACTAGGATACAGTGACACTGAAGCCATCAAGATGATCGTACGAAAGAAGATGGCCGATGGGATCGCTATTAACTGCAGTGGTGATGTCAACAGCACGTGCGAGTGTTGTATCAAGAGAAAGTTAATGCATAAAACTTTTCAATCTAGAAGTTCTCAATCTGAACTTCCTAATGAACTTGTTCATTCTGATTTATGTGGTCCTATACATTTTCCATTGTTTAATGAAAATATTTATATGGTGACATTTATTGATGATTTTCCACGTTATGCAAATGTATGTTTTCTAAAGTTGAAGGTTCAGGTGGCAGGAGCTGCACGAGAGTACATAGCAGCAATGAACACGAAATTTGAAATAAATCTGAAGAAGCTACAAACTGACAATGGAAAGGAGTACATAGGTCACACTTTGAAAGACTTTCAGCGCCAGGAGGGGATAGAGCATCAGCTAACAGTTCCTCACACACCGGAGCAGAATGGTGTAGCTGAACGTAAAAACAGGTCGATTATTGAAATGGCAAGATGTATTTTAATTGATGCAGGTCTCAGCAAATGTTACTGGGCTGAAGCTGCAAATTGGGCATCTTACCTGCAGAATTGAATTGCCATGCAGAAGCATATCAAAGACACCATACAAACTATTTCACGGTAAAATACCAGATTTAAGCCACATTCGCATGTTTGGTTCTCGTGTTTTCACCCACATTCCTAAGGTAAAATGCAAGAAGCTGGACAACGTCACGGAGGAGGGCATTGTGGGCGGCTACAGTGAATCTACGAAAGGATACCGTATCATGGACCCAACAACACACAAGGTTCGACTGAGCTGCAACGTGCGCATCATAGAAAATGTGACCACCTGCAGGCAAACAATGACAAGCGGTGAACGTTCAGAAGGGGTAAGCCATGACGACAACTGGGATCCATACTATCTAGATGAAGACAAGCAAGGTGAGATGGCAGCTGCAACGAATCCAACTCAACCAAACTCAATTGTAGAGTTTGAGGAGGAGGAATGCAGCATCAACAACGACAAAGTTGACGAACAGCTGCCACCACCAACGAAAGATGTTCCTCAAACAACTAGACGTGGACCCGAACGACCAAGAAAAACAACGAGCAATGATCAGTCAACGACGGAGGGCACAAGCAACGATACAGCAACTGCACCACCTGCTGAAACAGAACTACTCAGGTCTGGACGTACCAACCAGGGTGTAGCACCACAAGAACTTACATATAAGGTGGAGATGGTCTACCACAAACCTGAGAGCTGAAACGAAGTCCAGGGCCTGTCAGCACGAGAAAAAGCTAAATGGGTTAAGGCAGCAGAGGAAGAGATTGAATCTCTCAATAAGCACCATGTATGGGATCTTGCCGACTTGCCAACAGGCAAGAGAGCAATCTCCTGTAAATGGGTGTTCAAGGCCAAACAGGACAGCGCAGGAGCAGTCCACACCCACAAGGCACGTCTGGTAGCTAGACGTTTTACACAAAAATATGGGAGTAACTACGAGGAAATGTTCGCACTAATAGCTCGGCACGATACTATCCGAACACTGATGTCTGTTGCAGCAACGAAAAAGCTACATATACGACAACTCGAAGTTCAGAGCTCATACCTAAACGGTGAAATCTCCAAAGAGCTTTACATGGAGCAGCCCACGGGATTTGAGGATCCAGTAAACAAAGATAGTTTGTAGAATTCGAAAGAGCTTGTACGGTCTCAAGCAATCAGCACATGCTTGGAACACCAAGGCGGCTGAACCATTTTGAAAATTAAACTTTAAGCAAAGCCAAGCCAACAAATGTTTGTTTATGAGGAAGAACAATAATGAAATTACATACGCTTTGTTATATGTCGACGATCTTCTTGTGGCTGCCAACAATGCGGAGATGACCGCAAACGTGAGAAAAGAGCTCAACAACTCAAGTCAAAGTCAAAGTCAAAGTCAAGGACCTTGGAGAGGCAACGCACTATCTTGGCATAAAGATCGAACGAGAGGAAGACTGTTCCTTCCTGCTGAGCCAGAAAAACAAGATAATCCAAATGTTTCACAAACACGGACTTAACAAACCAAAGCTCGCAGCAATACCGATGGAGACTGGTTTCTGGCAGCCAGCACCGATGCAAGCCGAGGCTTACCAAACAACAAACGATACAGACAAGTGATCGGATCACTACTCTACATAGCAATTGTGTCACGACCCGACATTGCTGCTGCAGTTGGTTTCCTCGCACAACAAGGCGAGAAACATATGGAAGCTGACTGGGAATCAGTGAAGAGAGTGATGAGGTTCACCGCCACCAGCATTGACAAGAAACTTTGATTGTCATAGAAGAGCAGCACAACGTTTATATGCTACGTTGATGCAGATTGGGCTGGTGACATATGTGATCTCAAGTCAACAATGGGCTTTCTTCTGCAACTGGGGGACAACACGGTTCGCCGAGCTTATCTGGATGTGACCAATGCTGAAGAACATGAGCCTGACTCAGACCGGCCCGACACGAGTATGGGAAGATAATCAAAGTTGTATTAAATCCATAGAGTCGGACTGATCTGGAGCCAGAAAGAAACACATCGATGTTTGCCACCACCATCTGCGTGATCTACGTGAGACAAACATCATAGATGTAACCTATTGTCCAAGCAACGAAATGATGGCTAATGTATTGACTAAGCCACTGCCACATGAATCTTTTGACAAGTGTTCAATTGGCATAGGCCTGGTAATGTAACAATGTTTTGGTTTGCCATGTTTATGTTTTGGACATCTTGATGATTCGAGAAGGGGTGTTGAAGGAAATGAATCTTTTAAGTGTTGTATTATTGTGTTTGACACGTCACACATCAAACGTCAAGTGTCATATGTCATAAGCAAACGTCATTTAGGATGTCAAATGTTGTATGTCATACTGTGTATATTGCAAATGGCGTCCAGTAGAATGCCACACAGTTGTAGATAGCAAGCAATAAACAAATCCAATGTAATCAAAAGTAATCACTTCGTTCTCCTCAGTTATTTCGCTGCATTTCAACAGAAAGTTACATTGATGACCATAATGACCATTTAAATCAGTGATCAGGTGAATTCTTAGATAAAGTGCATTTATGAAGTCGCAATGAATATAATGTGGGTACATTCAAAATTCTCTTAAATTATCGGGACTATTTTTATGTGTAGTATGCAGTATGTTTGTGCAGGTGAGTGTGTCAAAAATAGGTGAGTGTTTGTGGGGTGATAGTGGTGTGGGTAAAAACAAAAAAAAATTGTAACATGCAAAGTAGTAGAGGGATTGTATTTGGATATTGGAACGGCCTTACCAGGATGTAGGTTAATTGACGAGCCAGGAACAGGGGTCCACCGGCAGGTGTCAAAGAAGAGGGTTGACCCAGATGGCAGGGAGGTGCTGCATAAATCACAAATTTGTCACGTGAGCATTGGAGCACGGGGGCAGATTACTGTTTATTTCCCCCTCTTGGTATCATAATTTTGTTTTGGTTTATATTTTTATTCTTGTCATGACGACCAACCTCTCACACTTCAGTTCACCAACACAACTCCGCTTGTCCATGAAGCACACTTAGTAGTTTTGTTCGTATTGAGTAGATTTTTATAGGGAGTAGGAGGATTTCAGAGAGCTCACCAATGAACCAGATTCTGTGGGCGATGGACAACGGTGCAACAACTTTTGGCGAACCTCGAACACTAATTGTCCTGGATTTCATCTGGATAAGACTCCACTGTGGTCAGTCGAGTGGAGGTCGACACCAACCTAGACCCACACCAACTGGTGCAAGCCTAGCCCGATGGAGTGGAAGATTAACTATTTCTGTGACTATGAGTATATTACTTTGGAGATGGCACGATTAATTACGAAACGTTTAAGGGGTTTAAAGCCTACATAAACACGTAAACATGGATTTGTCGAAGTGATTGCGGCACAGTCACGAGTGAAGCACCAGAGATTTGTTTTGTTTTCAATTTTGGTCCTCGTATCACTCTTGTCTTGAAGATAGACAAAAATAAATTTCGATATTTTTGGAGCAGCGTGGTGGCAGCCAAAAAAATAAAATCGAATTAGTACAAGAGACCTGTTCATGTGCGTTGGCATGTTTATATATGATGTCTGGGTTGCTGGCTTATATGTGCTTAATTTTTATCGTTCGGTTCTTCCTTAGAAAATGGTCATAAACTAGGCACAATTGATCATTATTTGGGGTGTTGTGGGACTGTTGATCGGGCCCTGAGAGTAAAGGTGACTATATCTGGTACAGAAATACATCTGATTGTTATAGATGATGATTGGCCGGCCCCCTCGGTCTGTTCCTTTATTATGGTTTGGTACTGGCGGCCTCATTAGTTTATTTTGACTGGCCATTGAGAGCATGAAGGAATGGTTTCACGCAAAATTACTGCGTTTGTTGTCATAAACGAAATGTATAGATGGTCATCCTGCCAGACACATATTTTTTCAGGAGCAGAATTTATTGTTATTTGCACCAGTGTGCCTATTTAAAGTTTTTAACTGTGACAACTGTGGTGAGGGTGGAGAGAGGGTAAAGTTTGCTGTGCGTGCTTGTGCGTTAGGTTATTTATCCTGTTTCCGTCTGCCTTGATGTGGGCGGGTGGTGGCATTGGACGGTGGTTGGCTCGGGTGGCGGCCGCGCGGGTGCTTCTGTGATACCCATAAAAATGCTCCTGTTCGGCTCCGGACATCCCAAACAAACACCCACCCTTGGTAATTGTCGATGCACGCCCTGACGCCTTGTATCCATTACATGGGCACAGGCTAGATATTGCCCCCGACAAGGGCCAGTTGTCTGCGGTTGCTTTCCTTTTTTTTTTTTGTTTTCTTTTTTTTTTATGTTTTTATGTTATCTTGTTTGACCGTAGTGGGAATGGCTTGTGACATTGTTTATTTATTTAATTTTATTTTATGTAATTGTTTTTGTCTTTTGTTGTACATGTAGTTGCGCCATTTGTTGTGTTTTGTAAAAATATGTCAACAACTGATTTGTTGCATAGGGGTTGTTGTCCCATCGACACATGTATGAGGAAACACTGGAGTGTTTTTAACTTGCTGCTGCATTTGATTATCCCGCATTTCTGGCAGTGTGACCAGCCCATGAATTCTAATCAATTTAGAACTTGACATTACAGTGCGTGGATGTATTCTAGGTGATAAATTCTAATCTGTCTCATTCTCCTTTTCTTCATCACGCCACCCATGCTAAAATTGTTCACACGAGGGGTGCTGGCCTTATCTTTGACAATCGAGTTTGACAGCCAACAAGGCCCCACATTCCGGACAGCAACATTGCCTTCATTCTCTTTTCTTACGTGCCCCTGAACCGTCATTGTTTGGAGGTTTTAATTTTTGATGGATTCTTCATGCTACCCAAAAAAACTTTTAAATGTTTGTGAGCTGGTCTGGGAAAACCACTTATTTAAATTTGTTTCATACACTGATTTAACCACCTTGGGCTAGACAAATCAGATCATCACACTTTTACATTCCAAATCGAAATTGCTTTACTATCATTTTATGAGAATGCACAACAAATCATATCAATTAATTCTCACACAATTTCCCCCACTTAATATTCTTTTTAAATGTTTTTGGGGAGCAACCCCATCTTACTCTGACTGCTAGTCCTTTGATCGGCGATGGAACTGATGAATTCAATCTGCACGAGACGAATACCAGTGACGATCTCCAAATCGCATTCGCTACAAATGCGACCGGACTACCGATCCCATTGCTACGCATCACACTGCATTAACGTAGCACCCAGGTCCGGGCATCCGCAAACGTCGACAATTAAATCGTTGAAATGATCAGCAATTTTGTATCTCATTCTCATTTGCGGTGATGGAGCAAAGTTCATATTGGTGTGTAAGCCATCGAAGCCAGTTATTTAATATTCGCATGGCCACCTTATTAGCGACAGGTTGAGATGATATTCGTGCAGTTCAAGTGCGTAACTATTCACACGAAGTCAACCGGAAAATCCTATGCCCGACTCGGCATGTAAAGTGCGCATATTCACGATAACATTTTTACCATTTTACAGGGTGTATTTTATTCTTTGTCGCGAGACAACTTCTTCTTGGCCAAACAGCCCAGCTGATCCGAGAGGTAGGAGTGACCCCGAGTCTCGGCGCATAATCGCCAATCTCGGCTCGGGTCACTTAAGAACCCTGGTGGCAAAAACTACGGCCACCCACCACTAGGGGCACATTGAGAAGCGGTGGCCATGGAAGCGCAGGGCGATAGTCGCCGCTATCAATGGTTGCTACCACCGATAGCTGTGACTACTTTCCCGACACTTATATACCATCCCTCTCCCCCTAAAAAGATGGCATGGCTATATTTTATGCCTAGTGACCTTCCGGGTCAAGCGCCTTAGCGGCCTTCCCACGAAGGTTTACATCGCATTACACCAAATCATACAAGTTATTAATATATTTACGCTTTAAAAAACTGCTGTGCAGAAAAATTTACGATTTATATATTTACAATTTTATAATTTACAATGTCAATTATCCTTCAGCCTCCGGCAGCTGTTACGCCAAAGATCAGAATATCGATGATACAGAATTCCGATGTGTGCAGTTGCTCTGAAGTCACTGCTCACTGACATGTGAGCTCGGGCAATGAAGATGGAGCGAGCCCTCGATCTGTCTTACGACATGTGAGCTCGGTCACGGAAGATGTAGCGAGCCTTTGATCTGTCACCAGACATGTTAGCTTGGTTGCGTTACTACACACTCCCTAGATCTGTCAGTGGCTTGACATTGGCATCAAACTCAGTCTCTCCCCCAACAGGCTCCTGAAAATGAGATACACTGCTACCATGATCCATATCTGAAGTCAATTTAGATTTTAATTTTGACCCGATCCCAGCAGGTTTAAGCTTTCAGTCCCTGCTGGATCAGCGTCACGTGTTGCAAACTAGCATCCTTGTCAGAATCCAGAGCTCCACTTAAGGTTCCAGATGCTGATTCGGGTGCTCCAGCAAGGTGTTTGACGGCTTTATGCTGCAGGTTCTCTCGTCTTTGTAAGCCACTTCTGGTCCATTGTTTTCCCAGTACCAAAGAATCTCGTTCGGCCTGGGTGTTTCTGAAGGTTTGACTTCGACGAGGACGGCCAACCTTGCTTTTTACAGCCACCTTAACAAGTGTTGGTTGGGCTGCTCCTGCTGCTGGAGGTGGTCGAAGCTTGCCTTGGGTCAGCCCCCCTTTGGCTTCCCACGGTCGGTGAGTTAAGGTTCCTTGACTTTCTCTGTATGTGCTTCTGACACTAACATGTGCTTGCCAGAGGATTGGTGTCTTTGTTTCCTCTTCGGCATGGCTCCGGTTTCTTTCGGCCCGGGTTTCATCCCCCCGGTGTCAGCTGTCGATTGGCCAGCACTCCCACGGTGCTCGAAGTCCATTGGAGGTTCAGCCATTTGCTGTAAGGCCTGGCCGTACGAGGAATTCTTCCATGAGTCCACATAATAAGCGGCTTCTTCCTCACTTGAGGTGTCCGCTATATGTCGCTTCTTCGAGTCACAAACTCGGCCGACGTCGAGGAGTAGATGCTTCCTCTCCACCTCATGGTCATAGAGCCTGCACTATCTCTTTTCCTCCTCTGATTCCAGAGATAGGAGATCTGACTTATGGGCTATGCCAGGAGTCGGGCTACCCAGTGACACATCCAGACTCCTCTTGTCCTGGCTTTGCAGTCTATCTTCGGGATAGCCTCCCACATTTCCAGATGACCGCCACATCTGGGTGGCTGGTAACTGCTGTTTGGGAGATGGAGATGATC
>JAQGBY010007824.1:0-11344 GCA_034698785.1 Mycogona germanica
GCGTCTTGAATGTCCGATTGCCTCGAACAATTACAATCCGATTATGAGATAATAAGTTCCTCCATCTGGGCTTTTAATCTCATTATCTCATTATCTCATTATCATTAATGGGCATCTCATTATTACTTGGAATACTTCAGAATCGCAATGTCAAATTGAATTATTAAAATTTCAAATCTCAGGCTGCTTGTACTCGCCACCTTGTGATTGTGCTAAATTTAATTAACAATAAATTAATTCTTGAACATATTAAGCATGATCTATTCGATTCTGATTAAACTGATTGCAGTGACTTTAAAATTGATTCAATTCAAGTAAATTTTTCTTAAGATTTTTGTCGATCCTTTAATTTATTTTCAACCTTTAAAGTAATCGTTAATCAGTATGGCTTTCTTTCCCCGAGGATCACCTGTTCAAATTCAATTTAAAAAGTCCCCCCAGACCCTGAAGAACCCCTTCTTATAGCCGTTGTAGTGATTTAACATTCCTTGGTTGATCCGGGACATTGTGAAGGCGCCAGGTTGCGCTAATGACGTCCGCATATCTCTGCTCCCAATTCGTGGATCACCTAAATGCGTTTCTTGTTAACCTCCCAGCTCCCCTTCCCCCTGACTTGTCCCCTTACTACGTACGATAGAGAGACACTAATCCGTAATTTGAGCTTCACCATTTGTGGTGGATTATAAACCGGATCCGCATGTCCTAAGAGCAGGGCCGGATTATGCTTTGTAGGGGCACGAGGCCGTCGAAATCTTGGGATCCCCTTGATAACCCAAAATTATCTCTTAACACATTTTTGATTTCACCAACATTGAGAAATTATTTTATGCAACAAAAGTTCTAAATTATTGAAGCGTTATAACACATAGGTCCCATTAATTAGCGCGAAGCGCAATTTTGTTAACCCCTTTCTTTCCCTTAAATCTAATTACTTCTTGCAACGATGCAGTTAGTGTACGATTTTTGAAAAATTACTTAAAATTGATAAAGTGAAATTATGCATAGCGATTTGAATTAAGATTAATTAACTTTCGAATACTTAATTTTTGTGTTAGGTGAAAGTTGAAGTGGTTATTATGTGTGTTGATTTTACCAAAGCGTTTGAGCAGTGATATCAAATTAACGTGAAGCGAATTTTTTTTTTTAATTTTATCATTAAGATTTTGATTTACATGTTGAAAATGTATAAATTGGATACCACTACAAGCGTGATAAATTTTTGAAAAATTATTTTAAAACTGTATCCTTGAGATATTTGTTGAGGAGGTCCACCAGAGTTCCACCCTTTTTTCCCTAATGTGTGTCTAATGTCAGTGCCTAATGTTAATGTCCACTAAATCCGGTCCTTCAATGAATATGGTCCCCGAAGGTAGCACAACAAATAAGTGTGTAGGTGAGATATGGCATCATCCTTTATGAAGTCAAGTGAATTCGAATTCTGGCGTTGTCAGGAACGCAAGTGACGCCATCTTTTAATCACACCACTCATTGCGGCGATTTTCTACAGCCATAAACGAATCGGCATTGGGACAGGTTATTTTTTGCCCTTGGCAAAATCGATGTGACCTTAATTAAATGACGTCAATATATTTTACTCCTTTCTGGATGAACACGACGACAGGTGAAAAGGTGATGATGAATGGAAGATGGCAACTGACATCCGCGACACCTACACTGTTAAACCAACAGTAAACTTGACTGAGTAGTTTCAATTTGTGCTCATCAAAATGATAAATCAAGCAAAGCTGATGTGTTTGGTAAAGAAATGTTTATCAGACACAATTAAAAATGTCTGATTACTTTGTATTCTCGACATAAACCAATAATTTTGTATGTGATGTATGAAATTCCACATAACAAAAATCAGTTTTATCAAAGAAAAAGATCGAAAGAATATTGGAGCGAAACAAACATGTACCCGATTCATTTGTTAAGCACCAGAAGCACAACTTTGTATTTTTTTAAATGGTGCCATCGTCTGATTGAGATCAATAATATTTACTAGAAAATATAAATAAACCGGTCCAACAACGTTCATCAATGTGTTGAAAAACGTACGACTTCTTTTGTTGTCAGTTTGTCGCACCTCAACTATGTTCTCAAAGATAGAGAAAACGAACCAAAAGAAAAAGAAGTTTTTTTTTGGTAGAATAACTCTACTTTAATTATAGACGTGAAGACACCGTGAGCATGCGAAATACATTATTCGAACCGGTTTTTGATGTTCAAAGAAAAAGAACGCCTTCGTTGCGCAAACACAGAGGAATGTGCTACATCCTTTTTTATTCCTACAATGCGTCACCATTGACAAAGCCCACGTAAATAGTTTCTTCTTCTCATCCTCTCCCACCTTCCATGTCTCAAACAGATTATACATGTATTTTAATTTATTTACTCATGGCTGCCTGCTTCGGAACGAAACGAAGCTGCTGACGAATGATGGCAACCTGTCTGGTGAACAACACTGGATGACGTCACCCACAACACTCGTCAGTTGTGATAAACGTCAGGTGTGGTAAAAGTGGCTGTGTGGCTGTGTTCGACTCCCCCTTGATTTGTTCAGAAAAAGTGGCACCTCTACACCAAATATTATGTTTTGTGTGAATTTTGTAACTTAGGTAAGGTTTGGAAAATAATTTTCCTTGCGCATTTGCAGCTGGGAGTAAATCCGCGTCTTGCCTAAGGTGTGTTTCCAATATCTGACGCTTATCGGATTTGATTTTTCCTGTCCATGACAGCGACCCCTGGCCTCAATCCAACGAATTGAAGACCTACAAGTCTCTTATCTCGGCTGCAAGAATGTAGGAGACTCCTGATGCACTAACCCACATGTAACAAAAATGTCAAGCTAAAAACATTTCCGTTACCGTAGGCGTTCTTTTTTTTGTTGTTACGGAAGAAAGCAGAAAAAATAAATTTCCGAAAGTTTGTCAGTGACACTGTCTCACCGTTTTTTATGTGTATTACGCAGGCCACGTCTTGTTTCCTGTAGGTAGAGACACGCCGGGCCACACGGCATGTGAATTGTAAAGGGCAAGGAGGGCCATGATGTCTTGCGTCATCAACTGAGTTGTTTAGTTTTTTGTTTCATTCTCAAGGTTCTCTGCGGGCAAGGTCGCTCGAGCTGTCCGAGATGTCCCGCTGCTAGTGGAATGTCCCGCGGCTAGGAGGTGAGGGCGCGCATGCGCAGACGAACATCGCAAGTGGGCAGCAGTGCGCCATCAACTTACAGTGAGTAGTGAATCTTATGACTTTTTTCGGTAATTTATTCGTGACGTTTTTTCCAAGTATGTGCTTTCAAGTGTGCAACCAAAAAGTCATCCGATTTTCCATGATTGATGATGATGGTCTGGAGCTCATTGACGCTATTGAGAAGTTTTGGCTTACGTCACATTTTCTTTCGATGGTCTCACGTGCCAATTAAGATTGAATTTTTGCCCAGAACTTGCCCTTTCACCGCTTCAAATGTCTTATGACTTTTCACAATCATAATATCACCAGTTTTCTTCATTAGCAATCGATTGAAGCGCTGCCTTCGTCACCACGACATTGATTTTAGTGTGGAGACCTACCGCTATTTGGCGTTGCTGTACCGGAAGCCATAGCTAGTAGCGGAAACCTTCCATGATCATCGGTTTCCATAACAGGATTAGTGTACAAAATCATTTCCAGCCTTTTTCATTGTTCATGCGACCCACCCCATATACATGTAGTTAGCATATCTTAATTGTAGACGACTTTTTGAGTCTCCAACAAATATATTTTTTATTTAATAATGAAAAAACAGTTTAAATAAGACTACAACTCATTTGCATTGCCCGGCTGCAATGATCTAATGACCAAGAGTCGCTCCGTTTATCACGTGTAAAAATCAAGCCACCGTGACTAACGTTCGTTTGTTTGGGTGTTTGCCAAATAACTACTAGATATAGACGAGTAGATGCTGGTTTCAGTGATTTAACTATTTTCTACATCGTCTCCAATAATTTCGTTTTGAATGGGCTTGTTCTGATCAGCCATCTATTGAAACACTGATGAAGCAAAAAATCCCTCTTGAGAGAAATTTGAAAGACCACCATCTTGAATTTCACGTGGCAGTGAAAGAATTGGGTAGGGTCAAGGGTCAGTGGTGCATTTAATGGTCTTGACACTGCGGAACCAGGATGCACATTTAACTATTGCTGGATATGGAGGGGTGCACCTTGATGCATCAATATAAATTCCTTTACCAGTTTGGTTTCTTTCTTTCATTTTAAAAAATCTTGCTTCAGTCGAACGTCCTCGAGCTATAAGGAGTTGGGGGAGGGAAAGGTCGGCAGGCGGCTTGTAAGAGAGAGAGAGAAATGGTATCGGAGGAAGTGCTAAGATTAAATCTCCGGGGGGTCCTCTGGCCATAAATCCATATATACCTGTATACTCGTACCTTTTGGTGGTTGGCGAGAGTGTGGTGGTGGCGGCCATTGGCCACCGAAGTGCCCTCCATGTCTCCCTTTTCCTACATAGCTAGTACGTAGTACACCCCGGCGCGCGCTAATTTCGAACGTTTCCTTCCATTCCTCCCCACACAGGTACGTGTAGGGGCTTTGAACTCGCTTTTGTCCATGAGCCAAGCGTGATTAAGCTGACGAAGTGGATAGTGGATAGAGAGAGGCTGTCGTGCGCTTTTTAGGGAAGAAGAAAAAAAGAATGCGTTGAAAAAGCATTTGTTTGAGGGGGGGGGGGGCGCCCTTATTAATTGCCGGTCCGCAACGAGCAATTTGGATGAGTGTAGAAACGAAATTTTTCATCACCAGTCTCGTCGATCCCACCGTGCCCGCGTCGCGGCATCGGTAAATGAGATGCGCAGGGTTTCGTAACTTAACTTACTTTCAAGGGGGACTTTCGACCCCAGCCATAGACCGACCCCATCTGGGGCTGCTTGTGGATTTTGTGGGTATATATTGTAATTGTAATTGGGGGGGGGGGTTTAGGGCGAACACGCTGGTGGACCTCCTTAACTGAGATCCTTAGATGAGGTCACCACGTAACTCGCCGGAGTCTGCTATTTTCGTCTTTTAAATTCATATTTCATGAATGCGCCAATACACCGACTTGAAATAAGTTACGTTGTCTTTAGATTTTGTGGCCCTGTGTTAATCTTATAGCGCTGCGTTACGCCGTTCGTGAGTTTTCAATGCGACAGATATCTTCACAAATAAATACCAACTGTGTCTTACAGCCTTGCTGCAATACAGTAGTGAGTTTCCTCCGTAAGATGAATGAGGAGGAAGATTTATTGCCATTAGGATCGCTAAAGAAGTCCGATCTAATATTTTGTTGATTTTATAGCAAAGGTATTTTTTTAATTAAAAAATGAACTTATCCTTAAACATTTCATTAAAGTAAAGTAAATTGCCATAAATATTTTTGTAGAATATTTATATAAATATGAAAAAAAGAATGAAATAACAATGGAACTTGTATGAAGTTAATGGTGTCTTGTTTCTTGAATTTAATTGCATTCCTATTGGTTGATTATTAAACGTAAGCAAATATTTTCTACCAGAGTTTGAATTTAAGCACGAATTTTATTAGTTCTGCCAAAATGACCAGCTTATCATACACAACCCATTTCTTAAAAATTCCAGTTCAGCTTTGTTATGCCCCAGTAATCGTTCCCATTGTTCTAAGCTAGGTTGCCCGCACAGAATTAAAAAAAATAATCAAAATACGAAAGCGCCTTGTCAGATAGAAATTCATGTCAATGATATTGTTGTTAAGTAGCAGAAATGCAAATGACGAGAATGGCTTAATCGCAAAAGTCTACACCCGCAATTAGCTGTTTTCGAATAGCCGGACTCCTGAGTCTCGCTGCTCTGAGGTCTCGTTTGGAAACAGCGCGTGCTCAGATGAGGATGGGCGTCACTTCCGGTCTCCCCGGGCATACCAATTACTAACTCTTGATGAACGAGTGTCAGGTGCCCTCCCCCCTCCAACCCCCCTCCAGTCCACGTACAATACGCAATGCCCACCAAACCCGAAACTGGGTTAACGATGTAGCAACAACCAAAACAGCAGACAGGTGAAATGGGAGGATAAAAAAAGGTTAACGCGTAACACTTCCCATGCCGTTCGCTTCGTCATGTGCACACACACACATAATCACGATAATATGCGAATCTGCATGAAACACGAAGGGGGGGACCATCTTTTCGGTTCTATTTTTTATTGTTATTTTATGATACTGTCTGTGTCTGTATGTTGTTGTTGTTGTGTTTCGATATCGTGACTCGAGGAGATTGGCCGACACAACCCCTTCTATCGTACGTCATTGTCTTAAAAGACGTGCTGTCTTTTAAAACTGCGGTCGATCGATTATATTTTTAAGTTTGTTGATAAAAAAATTGTTTGTCATTTCAAGATGAGGGGTTGACTTTTGTGTGGTGCGTCTGGTTAGGGAACTGGTTCTGGGTCTACTTAACCTACAATTAATTGTGTTGAAGCACCACGATGAATTGATTTTTTTAAATAATTCATTTTGAATGTGAAGATGTTCGCAATATTTTTCGTGTCGTCCCAACGAATTCGTCTAATTTATGCCGAAATTTTCCCAAAATTGCGTCGAACCTCCGGCATGCGTTCGTTTAAAAAAAAATGTATTTGAAGACTTATATAATAGCGAATTTCTTTAAGAATAAAAATGCGACGAAAAAGATTAATCCATGACTAAATAAGTTTTGCACGAAGCAAGAAAGCACGAAGCCTTGAAGAAAGTTTTTCAGATCATTATGTGATTTTAAAGATTAAGATTGATTTCGAAAACTCAGTTTTGATCTACGAACTTAAAAATATCCTCGTCATTTTAAATCTTAGCAAAAATAATTCCAAAATTCACAGAATCTCATGGAGATCCATTTGTGTCTAGGTAAAATTAGTAGAATAGGAAGTCCTGAAGTCCTGAATACATACAATGAAAAATAACATCCATTAAAAGTTGTGGCCGGGACAGCACCGGACGAAAAGGGACGAACAGAGTCGGCGATAAAACTCATTAAAATAATAATAGCGTGCTATTATTTGGTGAGAATTAATTGCTGGAAACACACTGCAACTGACAGAAATTTTAAAAAATCGATTCACCTTACCCAAAAATCCAAAAGAAACTTATCATTTCTATTCCGGGGTAGTGGTCGTGCCACTCGCTAAGCACCATGAGGGGTACAGAAACTCCTGTAGTGCGGTTCACACTACAGTTGATTGGAACAACAAAAAAATCTCTTAATCTTGATTGCAATTCAGTTTACGTTTCTTTACCTTTTGTGGAACTGTGCTACCAATTTTCATTCCAAACGCATGATTGGTTCGAGCGAGCTAATAAAAATGGCAACTCGTTTGTCTGTGAGGAAGATCTCTGTTCAAATCTGGTTTTGGGGGCCTCAAGAGTGGTCGTTTGTATTTTTCTAAATCGAATCCAAACCACTCGAAGGTACAACAATGCAGTTTTTGCCAGTCGGTTCGCCACTTTTGGCGAGGAGATGGCGGCGGCCTGCGCGGAGGAATTGGAAAAACTGGTTGTCCAGACGAGAGGAATCTAAATTATGAGTTCGCCTTTACGACTCCGGGAGTCAGGACTCAGTGGTGTGTCAAGGTAATGCCCTCCTCTCCATTCCAAACATAGCAATTAGAATTATACACACCATGATTTCCGGTCAATCAACAACGACTTTTCAATTAAATCGACCTGCAATTGCCGAGCTGATCACTTCTGTGGTAATCAGAGTATAATTAGAAAGTTAGAAGGAAGGAGACGATGGACGTGAAGTGAGGTTCGATTCCGACCGACATCTTAAGATCTTAAGACTCCCTCATTTCACTTTTTCATGCAGAAACAAAGAGGTTTTACTAGATGCGTCATCCGAGTACCAGTCTTAATTTGTGCTGCCCTCTGTCGGTGCTGTAGCTTTGACGAAAAAACGATTGTTTCACATGCAAAGATTACATTTTTGTCAATAACAATAAAAATTCGAGTTACGTCACTCTTTGTTTTTGGATGAGGACTGCGGAGAAAGGGTTGTCCACTTGACTAACCAGAGTTCCCAGATATATGTTAGTCTAGACTAGCGAAAGAGCAGCGCTCCAAGATGCCCCATTTGTCCTTCAGACCTTCACAGAGTGTGTGTCCAAATTATAAGGCGTGTCGGCGTATTCTGAGCGGTGCACCCGGGGCACTTTTGTGCTCTCGAGGGGTGGGGGGAGGGGAGAGAGTTCATGGGCGCGTCCACAAGGGAGCAAAGTGTGAAAAAACCAGCAAATGGCTTCGATACGCCTTCTGCGCCATCTGGTTGTAAGAGATCAAAACGGGAAGTCGGGAACGAGGTACTACTGCGCATGTGCACAAAGTTCAAGGAGATGATGACTGTCGTTTCGAGTTCGAGCGAGTTTTGTGTTCCCTCTTTTGCTCCGGATCCGGGTTGATTATGCCGGCGCCAGTTTTTTTTTTACCTTACAAAAATTATTACCGGTTTTCGGCCCCTACATACCTGTAGACGTCTATTATCTATTAACTGTTGCAACATTCTCCAGAACCCCCCCCCTGTCGAAAGAGCTCCTGATTCTTCTTTCGAATTTGCTATAGTGTCGGTGCGAATTTGCTTTTCTTCACCTAAGGGTTTGTCCAGATAATTGATCTTGTTGTATAATCCATTGACGCCAGCTGCTGAGTCCTATGCAAAATCAACTTATATAAAATTGTACCTTTTTATACAATTTTATATAAATTGTAGTTAAATAATTAGGATTCCCATAATGTAACATCTTCATAACGCAAATGTATTTTCTTCCAATTTTGTGATATAGTTCGCCTAAGTATTAATTGAATAATAATTATAAATTCGAGATCTAGTGTAGCAAATGTTGATGGCATCAATGGTAGCACGTGATTGGCGCACGTGAGAGCGACGACAGCGCCATTTTGGTCAAATGGAGACGCCATATTGGAATTTTCCTTTTCAATTCCTTATCCTTTTCAACGACTGATATCTCGAGAAATACACAGTTGCTTGATCTAGTTTTGATTTTTTAAATAGTTTTTATATTTCTTTTAAGGATTTGTGAATTGCTCAAGTATTTTTAACTTTGTTCTCATTAAAAAAAATATTATGCCCTCGTTAGCTGATGTTGCTACAGAGTATGGTATAGTTGATGAAATAGATAATGGAATCAATTTTATTTTATTTTGAACAATTTCAGTTAATCAAAAATGTATGTGCGGGTGCGTCATCGTAAAACACGTAAAAGCAATCCCTTCACCGGAAATCCTCAATTCGGGACGTCCTTTAGGAGGAGTCCATCATCAACACACCGAATATCAATGGTTACAAATACAGATACAGTGCAACACACAATGCTATAGGTACATGCATTTTTATCGCATTCACTTCAAGTCTGCAGTCGACACAAATAGGCCGATAGAAGTTGACCTTTAGTGCCCTCTCACTCTATATAAATCACCCCCCCCCCAACCCCAATCACCACAAAATGTCGGTATGTAGGCCTACGAGGGAAAGCGTGGCGTTCTACATTTCCTATCGCTAATTTGGCTTCGATTATTTATATTCGCTATATACCTATGTGAAACCGCACGATCCGATATGGGTTTATTGCGGTATGGCATGTGGCGCCGTCGATCGGTCAGAGAATATATTGGAACTGGTGTAAATAGCAGTCATTTGGGGAGGACTCGTGGCATCCTGGCTTTAACAAGCTGAAAAGCTATTAATGGCAAAAAGAACACAACTGGTTGGAGCATATGTTGGCCCAATTTCACAAGATTTAAAAAATGTTGTGACGTTTGAATTTACCCATTAATGAATTGTATTGTAGTATTTTTAAAGAAATAATAATTTCTGATTATTTATTTAGAAAAATCATAAATATAGCCAACCCCGCTTTGTTTTCACATGTCCGTTCAAAATGGGCAGTTGTTCAAAGGCTTTCAAAAAATTATTAAAATTCATTCAAAGAATTATTCAAGATTCAGAGACTTCAGTTATTTTTCAATACAGTACTTGCAAATGGCCCAATGAAATTACGATAATAAGTGATCAAAGGCTTAAAGGCTAAAAGGCTGTTCAAAGGCTTTCAAAAAATTATTAAAATTCATTCAAAGAATTATTCAAGATTCAAAGACTTTCAGTTCTTTGAATTGTTCTAACGAATGTGTAGGGGCTAATAAAATTACGATAATAAGTGATCAAAGGCTTGAAGGCTAAAAATCTGTTCAAAGGCTTTCAAAAAATTATTAAAATTCATTCAAAGAATTATTCAAGATTCAAAGACTTTTTCAGTTCTTTGAATTGTTCTAACGAATGTGTAGGCTCAATAAAATTACTATAATAAGTGATCAAAGGCTTAAAGGCTAAAATACTGTTCAAAGGCTTTCAAAAAATTATTAAAATTCATTCAAAGAATTATTCAAGATTCAATGACTTTTTCAGTTTTTTTTCAATACAGTTCTAACGAATGTGGCCCAATATGGCCAAAAATAGGCCCAATAAAATTACGATAATAAGTGATCATCGACCATTTCTGTTTTAGCCAATCCCGATTACACATTTGTCCCATTTGTTATGACGGTAGTGCTGAGTTGGTAAACTGGTACGGACGCCCTCTAGTGACAACACCTGTATCTCATATCCCGAAGGCACCTTGTTGATGCAGGTACTCAAAAGCGGAAATGCCAATTTCATTTTTTTCTTCTACTGTTTGTGCGGCACTGGCAGAACATATTGTATGGTTCAAGTGATGGCAAGGTCGTCGTCGACCGCCTAACAACACACCACGTTTCCGATCGGGGTTGTTTACTTTTCCACGCCATCGTTGAATACACCTTTTTTATTGGACCGCGTCTAATTAATTGGGAGAGAAAGGCTTCGAACTTATTATTGGAGCGTCAATATGGAGAAGTCCATATACAGTAGACCCGGTAGTGGTATTGATACACACACACCTATCTATTGTATCAAAGCCATTTCGCATTTGATGGAGCTCAAAGCGATGGAGTGATGTCATCTGGTTGTCTTCCAGAGACTCCATTGACTCGTTTCAACTATTTACCAATTGGTGAACCACATGTTTCGAAATTATTCAAGATTTTATTTTAACAGGGGTTCGCATCGCTGTTTTGCTTTTATCGTGATGTTGGCTGTTGACTTTGGTTTCAGCAACGGCGTTGAATCACATGCTGGTGCTGGTTATTTCAAATTCAAGGTCTCGGGATATTATTATATGAAGAAACTAAAATCTCCAATAAAATTGGAACATAGTAGAGTGATGTCTGATAGTGAAGACACTTTTAATCCATCAG
>JAQGBY010007825.1:0-11344 GCA_034698785.1 Mycogona germanica
AAACGTCACCAAATCAGCCAATGACGGGGCGACGAACATTTTTGTTCGCTGGCGGAGTTTGTCGAGAAACCCTACCCTGGTTGTCTCCACTGCGTAGCGTGGGCAGTTTGTTTATTCAGTTTAAAGAACCCCCCCCCCCCGAATCTACGAAACAAATCCCCTAGGTAACCAATGGTGCCCATGTAGCCTAGCCTAGTAGCCATCCGGTCCCATTATAAATTATTCGTATTATATAAACTGCTATGATTTATTCGTCGTAGCGCAGTTGGTTTTGCGGTCGCGGGTTTGTTTCCAGTCGCGGGCTCTATTACGGGGTGCTAGTGAAAATGAAGTCCCCACCCACCGATAGGGGTACAGAAACTCGTTGTGAATTAAAAAATAAATCTTTGTAGAGTTCTTTCTTTTGATAATTTATCTCCCCAACAATAACATTTCCGTTCGAAATTATCGACAAATATAAAATGCAAGCTTTTCTGTCACAACAGTCTTAAAGTCACTCTCGCTAGAGCTCGTATGTGAACCGCGCATTATAGGGCAGCGAGATATTCAAGAGGAGCGCAACAACGAACCACAAGGGCGCGGTCAAATACCGAAACTACAAAATGGCGGTTGCTGCGTAGACTCCACAAAATTTCATCTTTCGTTAAAAAATATAATATTGATCAAAACACTGAAGTTATTTTGAAAACTATAAATAGTTGCGAAGTCCGCGGCGCGGCGATAATTATATCTATAAAAAAATTAACAGATGTTCGCTCGAATCTTGTTTTAGTTATTTTAAAGCAGTGATATTTAAATGCTTAAGGAGGTTCAACGGTGATTGTACACAACCCCCCTCCCAGGTAGGCGCGACCAGTCTTAATATCTACTCAAACAACAAAAATCTTTGTTACAACGCTCTTAATCAATTAGTCATATCCTGACTGAACAACACCACAAAGGAAACATGGCGTCCAATTACGGCCATTTCCGCTACGATTTTCGTAAATTCAGACTATACTTAAACCGCTAACTATAGAACCCCAATTCCCAAGGAAATTCCCGCACAACAGGAAAACTTATCCAACCGAACATTTTTCAACATGAATCAATAAAACCAGCGGTTTTTTCCCCAGCGCAGCTGGCTCTAGCACAAAATGGCGGAGCAGCATATAGCCCGTAACTGTCTTCTCATGAACAGATTCGCACACCCAAACAAAATTTCAATTTCACTTACCGATATTTCGCTTGAAAGATGCGGGAACGTATCGGAAACGATGGATGCGATTTTCTTTTCAAAATGAAATCCACTATTTAATATCGTTTATTTTATTTCTTCAGTCTTCTCGTCGACTAAAACCAACAATCAGTAACAACTCAAATATGGCGAATGGCGAAAAACGGCCTTCGTTTCTTTATATACCCATGCATATGGCGCAATCTCATTGGCCATATCATCGTCACGTGATACAAAATGACGCAGTTGTTTCGAGAAGGTTCTCGTCCATTGTACCACGAGTACCAGCAAACGCAGTTACTCAATATGGCGAATAGGCAAAATAAATTCAGGTTTTATAATGCCATTTGCCTGCTCCGGAGCGTCCGTTTCATCCCGATACTATTATTTTGCTCACAACGATCGATGACGTCACATTCGCTCTCTACATGCGAGCAAGGGTAATCTATTCTCTTTTACCTCATTTCGAGGCATGTGATCGTGACGTATCTGTTGCTGAGGAAATAGTTGGCCTATCGGCTTCGTGTGAATTTCCATGTCATGTACAGGGCGCATAAAGAAAAAAATAGCTCTAGAGAAAGTCGATGACTGGCAATCAGCTGACCTTTTGTTTACAGATTGTCAAACGTTTTTCCTTCGGTGCATTTAGCTATACTTTCTTCACAGGCTCACAACGTGTTAAAAGTAATTTTGATGTGTCGTTTTGTGAAAAGATACATTCAATAATTTGTCTGAATCATTATTAAAAAAAATTCAGAAGTACACTATCTGAGAATTGCTAAATCGGATATGAAAGTCATAAGTATTTGTCAATCTCCTGACGTTTGTCCAAGAACATATTGTAGAAAAGAACAATAAGTATCGCAATTGATTCTTTCTCGAATTATTGAAATTCAAAATTGATTTATCAATTTTCGTTGTACAGTTTTTCCAAAAAAATAAGCATTTAACAAGCTCGCTAAATAAGAAAGCAATATAAATATTGTACGTCGACTAGCCTGACGTCAGCAGAAATCATTATTCAAAAACAAACACTGTATTTCAACAGAATGCTCTTTTGAAGAATAGAGTAGCACATTTTAAAACGTTGATTTTATTTGAGGGACTTTTCATCCTAAATCATCATTACATTTCATTAGCGTCGGTTCAGATTCCACGATACAAAGAAGGTGCAAACGAACAAGACAGTGAACTAGCTGCGCCACAAAGAAAGTCAAAGAATCATTAAACTCGACAAACGTCATTATTTGGCCACACGAAGCAGAGCCAGGGCGTCGTTTTAACCTCCACCTAAAGTCAAAGCACATCTTACTATACGAGCAATTAATAATCGCTGCTAATTGGATAACAAAGACTTTCGTAATTTACTGCATAAAAATCCAAATTCGTTTAAATGCAATGCTGATTCGCCGGCTCCTGTTGATTTCTTTGACAACACTGCGCCAAAGTCGTGCAACCTCACTAGCAAGGGCACTAGCCTTTTGCTTAAAAATAGATTTCTGTTGACAAACGTGCCAGTTCAAAAACATCACATGGTTAAACGCAATATACTTAGGGTTTAGAAATGGCAGAAGGGTTCACGTAAGCAAGTTAAAAACAATTGATCTTACAAAATATACATGTTTAACAACAAAAATTATCACAGTTTCGAAAAAAATATTTCTAAGACACTTATGAAATACGACCAAAAAAAGATTTTTCGTTTATGAACGAGTTAATTATTTCCGTTTTCACAGCAACGATCCTAAATTTTATTATTTGATGTATGAACATATAAATGAACCGCGTTTGCGATAACAAAAATAACTTCAAAAACAATTTTATAAACAAATTGTATTGCGGTCGACTACAGTTGATATTATATTAAAAAAATTATAATTAATACAAAGGCGAGTTCTGCGTCACATTTGAAAGGATTTGCTCTCAGCTTGCAGACAAACCGTTCAGTAGTTTTGATTGACGCAATAAGTTCAGGAATTCGAGTGCATTTTTATGTGCTTCAAAATTTCAGTGTTGGACAGGAACAACTTAGTTTTGCAGTCGTCACAAAAATATTCTCGTTTGTTGGGTCCTCCGCCGGTTTTGCCGAGGCTGTCAGTCTCGTTCGAAATTTTATCTAAAAAAA
Organism: Mycogona germanica; assembly: GCA_034698785.1. Lineage (NCBI taxonomy): Eukaryota > Metazoa > Arthropoda > Diplopoda > Chordeumatida > Chordeumatidae > Mycogona > Mycogona germanica. The sequence goes on from JAQGBY010007825.1 coordinate 3,342, forward strand.
TGAAACAATATTTATAATCTTCAAAATCAAGCACCACTAAATTGATGAAAGAAAGGGTTGTCACGAAAGATTTTTTTAAAATACCTGCGGAATTCGCTAATCCTGTGTAACAAAAAAAAACTTAATTCTGAAAATTAGTCACACTAGTAACTAAAAATTATTTTTCTTTATTTCACACCAAAATTATCTAGTATGTAAACCACAACAATAACTATACATATTTTTTCTGCCCTTCTACATGGACCGTTGGAAATTCCAACGGTCATATAAACAATTTATTTTTATGTTTCATTTCAACAGTCTCTTTCGTTTTGCCACGTACCAAAACGTCAAAAAGTACAACGGCACACCGAAAACAAGTTTTAAGGCATGTCAATTCCAAAATGACTGCCCCAGAAAGTCGGAGTACAAAACTAGACGACTCAAAAAATCGTAGCCCGACTATGTTTGCGAACGCCTACAGAGAAGACCAACAACAGCTGCCATAGGTGCAGTTTATCTCTGCTAAGAGCCACACGAGGCCATTCCAAATCTGGCAGCTATCCAGACCATCGTGATAAGTGCGTGGCGCATTCAAGGAAATATAATATGACTCACTTAGAACCGTTTTCACAAACCCCTTCCCTAAAAAATAGTCATCATTCTAATAAATAAATCCCAGTTTATTGAAGTAAATAAAAGGTTTCAAGGGTGCACGAGATACGAGATAACTAAGAAAATATCTAAATGGGTAAAACAGCCATTACAAACAGAGCTTGCTTTGTCATAGGCTGTTTTTCAACCGCTGTAGACATGCCGTTGGCCTTTCAATTAATATAGATTTCACCATTCCACAAAAGAAGGGGAGTTTCGCATACGTCGGCTCGCTCGAATCGCAAGCAGAATACAACTGAAGTCACAAACAGTCTGAAATTGTCGCTTGGATGTTTTACAGGTACAAAACGTGGATTGGTATAATTTTTCTTAAAAAAAAAAGATTATTTTCGTCCTAATTCCATGTTATAATTTTCTTCTGTTTAATGTTAAAGCTTTTTTAAAATTTACAATGAATCGTAATTACAAAATTCTAACAGTGGCAACGTGGTTTAAGGAAATAACTACTGAAAATATAAATTACGTCAAAACAGTTTCGTATTTTTCTGAAAGTTTACAGTACGACTCACTCGAACTTCAGCCTTGAAACTTGTTCCCTCTTATTTTTTTTATGTCATCAGAGATAATACTTGATATTTGATACTATCAATTGAAGACCAATTCAATTTTTATGATTATTCACAGTTGTTACGTCAAACTAGCAAATGACATTTTTTTAAAGTATGACTTGCGATAAAAACGATATCTAAGAGCGTATTTCCGCCGCTTCTGACTAAACTTTCAGCGAACAGTCAAAAATATCTTTCCAGTAATTTCGAAACGTCTGACATTTGGCAAACCGAAACCAAACGTTTTTTTCTTCTTTCGCTTTCTGGTTCTATTCTATGCAATGCTTCCTCGAACCAAGCGAATGATCGTCAAACATAGTATTTTCCTGGATAGGTGTTTAAAGTAGCTTGCACGAAACAATAAAAACAAACTGTAAACTGTTCAACTTTCTATTATTAGTTGGGGAAGGTTGCAGCGATTTATTTGGCTCAACCATATGCAAAATTAAAAGGCAAGTTATGCCAAGGCATCGAGGCACTTTTTATAATTCAATAATTCTAATTTACGAGAAACAATTCTGTAAACTGTGTAAATTTTTGTTTGGAACCGTCTGAGGTTGATCTGCCTTCTTATTTTTTTGCAAAATTTTTAAATATGGTATTTGGAATTGCCATCCATCAAATGGGTAACGGTAACAGCGTCGGCAAAAATGTCTACTTGTATGTACCAATATAAAAGGCAGAATGTGACGGACACGTCCAGTACCACGGGATCGAAATTTTTGAGAACCCGCGCCGGGAATCGAACCCGGGACCGCCGAGACACAGTCAGTCGCAATACCGACTGGTCTACGACGACTCGTACATATATACTTTTAATTATAAATAATGCAAAACTGAGAAAGCTGTTCCCCCTAGCTAACAAAATGTTACGCATCCGAGAAATTCTCATATCGCTTGTCAATCATATCAAACCATAAAATTTTTTTCATTTCAAATAACTTGAATTTTAGTTGAGCAAAGAAAGAAATAGAAGCACCTAAGTCACTAGATATGACCTGACCGTAAAAACTAGCGGCCCCGCTGTGCGGCCACATTTTTGGCAAAGTTTCTGGAGGAACTTACCTTTCGTCTCCAAAGAGTCCTTGCACGCGGATTGGTGACGAATCCGTTCCAGAACAGTGAGCATTGAGGACTCCTCACAAAATGGGCATCGCCATTTCGTCTGTAGATACATTTGACTCGACTCGCTTCCGTCTAATAAGCTGTTCACATTCACAGATATGAATAACATTAGTATTCATGTATATGGTAGCCCAAGAAACAAAATTATATCGGTGAAAAAACGATGTAGTAATAAAACTCCTATTGCAATGAACCATTTGACATTTTATTTTTAAATATTTGTTTGCAGATTGTTATTTTAGTTATTCAAATTTTTTAATTGTCACTAAACCGACCACCGCATTTATTTAAGGACAGTTTAAAATCTTTAAATTAGTGCGGTGAACTGTTGAATTTAAGTGAATTTTTTTTAATATTTCCCCCCCACCCCCAGGAAGTAGAAGAGGGCAAAATATTAGATGAAGATTCCAAAAATCACATTCAATTCAAAATTAAAATCTAATCAAACGTTTCCACTATAAGAAAAACTAAAACGAATGAATTTGTTGTTGTGCAAAAAATTAATTGCCCGGATTACGTAGAACCATGACAAAAGATTTTCTCAGAAAGAAAAATTAGGAAACAGGTAAACGTTATGGCAACGACATCGGCCTGCACTATTTAGTTCACTGTCATCTTACCAGTTGTAGGTGAGAAAATCTGTTAACCGTAGACCACCTTTAACAGGATCGGGTGTGGCGTCTTCCCACTCGGGCGGTGCGCGCTCTTCTTCGTTGTCGTGTCGTGGCCCTATGTACAATTCCTTGGTGTCGGCGGCCAACAAACGCCGTATGGTGTAAAAAGCCTCCTCCTGGGAAAAGCCAATCAATTTTTTGATCAGCTTCTCGTCGTCTGCAGTGCTTTCTGAAATCGCGAGAAAAAATATATACAATATATATCATGGGCCAGTCGGTTCATTTGGACAGGTTCAAACATGTTAGAACAGTACATTGGTTAATAAGCAAATTATTATATCAGAAAGATGGACACTTACATATCTAAATTTGGATGGGAACGGTAACAAAACGGAAACTGACACAATTAACCAAAGTACGACCAAATGTGGCTCGGCGGTCCCAGGTTCGATTCCAGGCGCGGGCTCTAGAATATTCGATACCTGGGTACTGGTGAAAAGGTCATTCAGCGTGCATTTACCACACCTTCACATCGAATAAAGAATAAAAAATCCACAAACCTTTTTGTAGTTTTTTCTGAAGAAGTTTTCCCCAAAGCCGACGTATTTCCATTGACTGCATGACAAAATCCTGTCCACAAGCCGGATCCGGAAATTTTATCTCGAGCCACGAGTCGAATACAATCCTGTTAGTGATGAAACAGAAAATCACCTAAAATAATTGACAAATTAAAGTGAATTTATTCAAACTGGAATCATATGATTTTGTTTTCGTGCATTTATTTTGAACATTCGATTAAATAATATTGTGATCGTGATACATTGACTTATTTGACGCAATTCGTCGTACAACTCGTCGTAGCCCAGTTGGTTTAGCTGTAGGACTGTGGCTCGGACTGTGGCAATGACTGTGGTTCCCGGTGCGGGCTCTCGAAAATTTCGATCCCGGGGTACTGGTCGTGCTCCTCGCATAGTGCCTAAGCACCATGAGGGGACGTAACGCATGTAGTGCGGTTATAATCGAGAGCCCGCGCCGGGAATAGAACCCGGGACCGCCAAGCCAAAGTCAGTCGGCATTGCGACTGACCTTGGCTCGGCGATGGCTTGGGTATGACGAGTCGTACATATCTGAAAAAAATTATGCGCTAATGAGATTAATGGAGAATAAGATAAAAAACGTGTAAAATAATTATTTTTGGTACTAGGAATATATCTGGGTGCAATAACCAATGGGAAAAGGAAGCAGTTAATTTTAGCTGATGTCAGCCGAAATGGTCCAACGGAAAATCACTAATGACAGAGTGAGCTGAAGTGATGAAATGCTGAAAACACTGAATTAAACAGATAAAGCGTGACGTAAATACCTTGAAAAATCAAAGTTGGTGTCGATGCTGGTTGAAAAAAAAAGAAGCGATTGAATGGCCAAAACTCGCATTGTGTTCATCAAATATGGTTTTGTGGTTTCCAGGAGGGATCTGTTTGGACGAACACATTTTAGTTTTGTATTGGTATTATTTAGTCATTTATCAGCACGAGCACCATCTGGTTAGTGCGCGGTGCACTAATAGTCGGAAAAACGCAAGCAAATATGCGATCTGGCATTTTTTTAAAATTTACTGTAGTCAACGGCACTACAGAATTTTCTGTACCGCGCTCTTGGTGCTTAGGCACTATGTGAGGGGCACATTTTCACCAGTACCACGGGACTAAAATAATCGAGTACCCGCTCCGGGAAATGAACCGCCGAACCACAGTCAGGCGCAATAAACACTTACACATATACGATGAGTTGGTGACGATTGCTAACTGGAAGGCGACTCGGGAAATTCGGATATTCAATGATGTCGCTATCGTTAAGTTGCAGGGACTCTGGTTGATTAGCAAATACGCTCATTGGGTGTAAAATCACGAAAGGTTTGACCTATATTTAGATAAAAAAATAAGTTAAAATACTAAAGTCTAAATGTGTGAGTATCCCAATAGAAAATGAGTAAAAACGAAGCATGTGGTAGGATGTATGCGGTCTACAAAAATGTGATTTACTCTAAAGAAATATTTTTGTGAGTGCGGCAGTAATGGAAAGAAATTGGGTAACAATTTTATGGAAATTTAATTATTCGATTCAAATTCGATAAATTTTGTGCAATTTTTAGTTTTGATTTTTCAAACGCAATGACTGAGAGAAATTAACGATAAAGCACTACAAACCTTGGTATGAAAAACGTGATCGGTATTTGGTTTATATGAATTGTGCTCGTCAGCCAGGGCGAATTGCGGAAACAACCCACTGCAGAGAATGATTTTTAAAATCAACAAATCCCTGTAGGTGAAATCTTTACTGGACACAGAGAGCTCCTAAAGTGGAAACACAGGAATTATTTAAGATTAAGAAAGATTGATGCATCTAGTAATTAACGTCATTGAATAGCTCCATTATATAAAGAGTTAATTAGAATTCATGGTCATTGTAAGGTCTTCCGGAATATTAGGCGAAAATTCAGCTAGATCACAAAATTATTAGACACGACAAAGCAAAGTTTAACGCAGTTGTAACTGTAGCAAGCATATACCTGAACTTGCTTGCGATCGTTCTGTATTTTGAAGTCAATGTCTCGAATGTCCATCGCGCCTTCGTCGTCACTAGCAGCCCCCCCTTCGTGGTCCTCCAGTTTTAGCACTTTTCTTATCTTGGGTGCCTTGTGGAAATCACGCTTAAGGTCTCGTAGTCGCTTCAACTCCCCGTGGCGCAATGATCTTTCCATGCTGGACATGTTCTTGAAACTCTGTCGATTGTTCACCTCCAGCAAACCAGCGTCCTACAGAATACGAATCCAGTCAAAAGGATGAGAAAAATAAATTTAAAGATGTCAGATGACGAGAGATCAGGCGTTCAATTAGGGCATATCACAAACAATTATGACAATTACAGATAAAAATACTACTGATTATTTGAAAACAAAATCTTGGGAATGTTAAAGAAAAGTTAAGGAAAAAAATTAAATTCATGAAATTTATCTGAAACAAGATAAAATTTGGTTGATGATATATAGTGAAGAAGAAAACAAAAATATCGATATTAAGACACAGCTCTCATGCATAGCATAGGAAAAAGATCTACTTCAACATCAATGGTAATTGGCAATAATCAATTTTCGTTGAAGGTAAAATAGAAATACAGCCACTAACCCTGAGAAGCTCTTCAAATTGCTTTCTTAGCTTGGTCATCTCGTAGAATCGTTGTTCCTCCAGACCTCTGCGTTTGCACCATTGTCGCGAATTGGACCGGTGATCGGCCTTCACTTCCAACCATTCGTTGTAAGCAGCAAGCAACGTGAAGGGGTCGCCATGGTCAGACTCGAGGGGACGACGGGCAGCCTGCACAAGAACAAGAGAAATTTCAGTTACATTTTTGTTCCAATCAACTGTAGTAAACCACACTACAGGCGTTCTGTACCCCTCATGGTGCTTAGGCACTATGCGAGGGGCACGTCCAGTACCCCGGGATCGAAATTTTCGAGAGCCCGCCCTGGGAATCAAACCCGGGACCGCCGAGCCACAGTCAGTCGCAATGCCAACTGGGATACGACGAGTCGTACATGAAAATGACAAGTTATTTGAAAAAGAACAAACTTTGCTTACAATTGCATCTAAATCGCGATAGGAGCTGTTGGTGAACGGAGATTGCACACTGAGCGCCGCCGCCAGCGAAAGCACGGGACCGACTTTATCAAACAGGGATCCCATTATCAACAATTTCCCGATAGTGATGTCCACCGGCAGATTGGACAGCATGCGACCGACCGCTGTCAACTCTTCGTTGCTGGTTAGTGCACCCTAAGCAAGAAAGAGGCATGCGCATTAAACAATCACAAATTAAAAAATATTATTTTTATAGGATAAGGAAAAAAGCAAATTAGATTTTGAGAGAAAGATATCGACTACAATTGATTTACATGTGCTTTGAGAGAGAACACCGCTTCTTCCATGCTCTCAACTGTCGGCGGTTCGATGAACGGGAACTTGCGCACATCAGGCAGGCCCAGTGCGATCATCTGCAAGATTTGACAGTCGAGGGGTACTCGATGAATTTCTGGTGTCGAGTAATCAGCCATGTCGGAGTACTCACTCTCGGAGAACAGTCGGTAGCAAACGCCGGGCCCAGTCCTGCCTATCCATTGAAAATTACATTGAAACAGTAATTAGTCGAATATTACTTAAATTGCTGATGTGTTTTTCTCTTGAAGAAATTGTGTGCTATATATCTATTTCGGTAAGAGGTATGTTGGTTTCAAGTTCAATTTTTTATTTTTAGCAGAGCGAACCAATTGAAATAGAAACTCACCCGCTCTGCCCTTTCTTTGCTCCGCGCTGGCTTTACTGATCCAGAATTCTTGAAGCCTTTGCATCTTGCACGATGGATCGTAGTTCATTTCTTTGACCTTGCCGGAATCGACCACGAATCGAATGCCGTCAATGGTGATTGACGTTTCGGCGATGTTGGTCGAGACGATGCACTTGCGAGTGCCATCCGGAACGTAATCGAACACCTGAAGCAAAAAAAACCCTAATTAATCGCTTGCGAAATATATTCAATTTTGAAGTGGTCAGCGTCTTTTCAAGAAATTTTGGACTTCAGATTTGATGAATTTCAACCGTGTATCGTACTTTTTACAAATGTACGGCTCACTGTACTGAACATTTACGAACATGGAAAAAATTCAGTTCCATTTTTGGTTTTTCAGTAATTCTGTGGTAATTCAGTTCACTTTTGATTTTAGAGCAAGTGCTTCAGTTTGTGTTATGAACCCAAAAAAAATGAGAAATTTTCTTTAGCATTCTTGAATTTCGCGATTTTCGCGATTTTCGCGATAAAATTCTCTCTCATTTATCTTTGTAAAAAAATTGATTGTAAACAAAATATTCAACAATAATTCGAATGGCCAGATTTTTTTTTGTTTCCAATCAACTGTAGGTTGACTACATGCGTTACGTCCCCCTCATGGTGCTTAGGCACTGTGCGAGGGGGAACGATCAGTACCCCGGGATCGAAATTTTCGAGAGCC
>JAQGBY010007826.1:0-11343 GCA_034698785.1 Mycogona germanica
TATCTGATTGAGTCCTGCAATCCCCAATTATCTTAGTGATTAACTATCATCGGCTCCTACCTCCTTATTTGAATTTACCCTTCTTGATTGTGCTACCATGCATAGGCCAGAAGACCTCCAATTATATTTGTGTTACCCTATTTTTTAACTGTTGCGGCAAACGATTATATTCGGATGCTGGCAATTATAAATATAATCGGCAATGAACGCCTCCATGTGGGTCGAAAATGATACCATAAAAGATGGTGTATGGAAATGATGTGCATTTCGAATAAGCGCGACCTTCCACGCAGCCAGCAAATTACTGTACCCCAACATTTGCATTGTGTCGACCCTTTGTTCCAGTTTGAAATGACCAGGTCACATTTTGGTGCGAAATTGCAATTTTGAAAAGTTAGGAAGCGTAGCATTTGAAATCCGACAACTGCATATATGCCTAAGCATTTTACACATTATGTGTGGTTAACGAATAGACCACAATATGAGACAATATCTGAAATGGGGAAAAGCTAATCGTAAAATTCAAATGCCTCACCAAAGTATGGGAATAATTGTCACTAAAACAATAAAGACATTTTCAAAAATAGGATTGTAAAATATTTTCTTAAACAGTAAATTAAAGACAGGTACTGTTTGAATAGTCATAGGAAACCTGGACAGATAATTAGCAAGACTTTTGAATGCATGCTCAAGAAATGCCTCAATTCGAAAATGCAACTTCTTAAAAAATTAATTTTGTAATTTAGCAACTATTTTAAGTAACATCAGAATGTATCAATGGTTTTGCGAATATAGAATCAATTTTGAAACAAATAAGATCATTGCAGTTTTGATAGAGTGAATCGAGAACATCATATATTGGAGACTGGAACCACTTGTTACTTTTTGAAACAACAATTCTCTTTATTAAAAAGAATGAAGGGTGATGAGTCATATATGAACAAGATGGAACATTCACATTGCGCACACGAAAACAACAACAGTATGAATATTAAATATAAATATGGCGAGAGGAGTGGTTTTGCGATGCTCTTCTGGTACAATTTGACGACTTCCGGTGAGTGGACGATGAAGAAGTCGCCTAGAGAAATAAAAAAGCGGAAATAAAAATAATTAGCACTTTCACATCATTGCTGCTCGATTGACCAGATTTTTCACTCATCACGGTATGCACAGAAATTTAACCAACTTCTTGACGCTAACCACTTTTGGTGTTTAAAATGTTCTATTATTTATGTAAAAGAAATTTTAAGCGAAGCACTGGTTCGAAAAACTGGTCTGAAACAGACTATATCAAATTACATGTTGTGTAACGGAGCTGCTACAGTTGCATTGCCGTCGAGGCAGTGAGGCAGTTAACAGATATTTGACAAAATTGACAGGTGGTGTATAAAAGTCAATAGGAATGTGGGATCAAGCATCCACTTCCTGTTTGCATTAGTCGAAATATCTATTTCCCAGCCTTTCGAAATTTGAATGAATGATAATTGCGGACACACATCCCCAATTTTTGTAGTCCAATTTTTGTGGTTAAATGGGCTTATGTTTTTTAAAAATGTATTAAAATTTGGAGATCACTCAAAGGCTAGGAAAATATTATTTACCATTGTTCCAGCAGCAGTAGTCGATTCTCTTGCAGAGGTACTGGTCAACAGGATGCTGAGTATGTCTAGTAGTAACTGCTGCCACCATAGCCCTTGCCGTATCCGCTGTTGCCATATCCGCCTCCGTAACCGCTGCCGTAACCCTTGCCGTATCCGCTTCCGTATCCGGCGTTTCCATAGCCTCCGTATCCACCTCCGTGACCACCGTATCCACTGCCATATCCGCTACCATAGCCGCTGCCGTATCCGCTACCGTGACCTCCGTATCCGCTGCCATATCCGCTGCCCTGACCACCGTATCCGCTGCCATAACCGCCATATCCGCTACCATGACCGCCATACCCACTGCCATATCCGCTACCCTTGCCGTAACCACCATATCCGCTACCATAACCGGCATTGCCGTAACCACTTCCGTAACCGGTGTTACCGTACCCGCTGCCATAACCGCCATAACCGCCGCCGTATCCGGTATTACCGTATCCGCTACCGTATCCGGCATTGCCGTAACCCCCATAACCGCCGCCTCCTTTACCATAACCTCCATAACTGGTTCCGTAGCCTGATCCGTGACCCCCATATCCCGATCCATATCCGGAACCGTATGATGGATAACCACCTCCGTAGCTGCTGCCACCATAACCTCCATATCCGCCACCCTTTCCGTAACCACCGCCATAGCCTGAGTTACCATAACCGCCATAGCCGCTTCCGCCGCCACCATATCCGCCACCGTGGGCTCCGTATCCGCCACCGTATCCCTGGTTTCCATAACCACCATAACCGCCGCCCCCATATCCGCCACCACCACCGTTGTAGCCACCACCGTGTCCTCCGTATCCCCCATAGCCCCCTCCGTAGACGCTACGCTTGTCCTTATCCGCATCCGTATCCTTCTTCGCCTCCGCAGCGAATGCCACAGCAACGAACCCCAGCAGGGCTACGGCAACCTGTTGAACACATAAATATAATAAATTAGAGACACGATCGAAATTAGGTGACACAACTTCTACGTTCGCAACAGTTCGTTCTTAACATTCATAAATTAAGGAATTGACAAGACTACATGTTTTAAGGGTTGATATTTCGAAGTGAATCCTCTAAAGATCAAAATCATTAAATAACAGCAAATCAGATATTTTACTTTCATGGGTTGCAGAGGTGCCATTCACATTTCATATTTTGTAATTCTTAAATTCTGTAAGTCTGATTGTTATTTGAAAAGTGAAAGAAAATAAGTCATCGGTTCAAATGTTTGCAGTGTAGCAGCTCTGGCTAACTTGGTTATTGTAATTCAGAAGCATGTTGACCGAATTAAATTTGAATTTTCCATCTCTGAAAGAACTTTCACTGAAGATAACTGTCATTAGCAGGATTGTCTGCACTCAGTTGATCGAAGTGACTGCAATAACATTAAAAAATATTCGGTGAACTAAGTTCGTTAACCAAGTTCTAAAGCTTCGTCCGGGGAAATACGTATCGTTTATATCGCAATGTAAATTAATTGGGGAAATCTTTTGCTAAAACTCCCTCGAATTAGTTCTAAAGTTACCTTAATGAAAGGTTGAAATGCAAGGTATGACATTTTAAAAATATTTTTAAATGTACGGATTTCGAACTATGCAAACTTGAGGCTTTAAGTTTTGTTTAAGAACAAGAAAATAGGGCTTATTTTCAATTTTCAGTAGTAGCATATTCTGATAAACCAAAATGTTAAGGAACTTCATTTCACTGAAGCCTGATTGAGAGGTTTACGTTTCACGTTTGAAATCATTTGAATTTTCGATCAGTATCTCAAAAAAAGCCGGAGCACTCTGAACTCATTTATATTTTTCTTCGAGAGTTCCAAATGAAATTTATTTGAAACTGGTCGAAGTTGCACTGGTAAAGATGACGTTCTTCAATTTCTATTACACTAGACGAACTGTGACCAGAAGGAAATCTATTTCTAGAAATTTTGAAAATTTCAAATTCCGTTTTTCCTAATTGGGGCAAAGTTGCACTCAAACTGAGGTTTACTGTGAACTAGGTGCTGGAGGTGGGTTGAAATCGTTAAACATAGAAGCAATTCTGGATTCGAACCACCAGAATTTGGACGAAGCATCGTGTCCACTTGCCGAAGTAATTCACCGCGATATCCAATTTTCCCGGGCTGCGTTTCGAATTCGAGCGTAAGATGTGAGCCGAGGTCCGCGTGGCGTTTCAATGGAGGTGGTGGGGTTAGCAAAAATCTATCCCGAATAGGAGAAATGGAAGGACTTGACTACTTACGGTAAACTTCATCTTGGTATAGAGTAGTCTTGTCTTATCTCTTGTTCAGAGAAGAAGGTTGTGTTGTTTCTAGTTTCGAGTTCTCGACTGTTGTGCCTTCACTGAGACGGTCCGCGCTGGTTTTATAGTTGGCGCTTGGCTGGCACCACGCCCCAGCACCACTGACACATTTTGCCTCCTATCCTCCTCCTCCTACCCCTCCCCCTTCCATAGACACCTGTGTGTGTGTGGTACTGCTGGCCCAACGGAGCACCTAGCGGTGGTGGTCCGAATGGTGCGCGCGGAACGCCATGGACAGAGGGGTAACAACAAGAAATGGTTCACCTATTGGCTCATTGAGCGACGACGTCACGTGGGTTGAGGCAGTGTGGCCGCAAGGCCCTGGATGTTTGAGGCATTTTTTAAATTTGGTTTTTTTTATGTTACGATATGGTGGTGTTGCTAGGTGGTCGGTGATATTTTTTAAAAAGAAATTCGTCCTGATTTTCCCACGACAGTCTTATCTGATGTCATATTTCATTCCATGTCCTCGACAGACTTGGATACAATTTACTGCATTTCGAAATGATGTTTTTGAAATTTAATTTCATTTAAAAGTCACTAACCGTAACGAAAACAATTCCAAATTTTCTGAATGTTCTGAAGTTAATTCTGCAATGGAAGTATGGGTTTCGTTTTAATTTGTTCTGGAATTGAATTTCAATGAAATTTTAAATTGCCATGTTCCATTAATTATTGCCTTCAGCTCAACAAATGCATTTGTTTTGTTTTTTATCCAAAGTCAAAATAGAAGTTTTTTTTTACAAAACGTACGTGCAAAATATTAATGTTAAATTAAAAACATCAATTTTAAAGTGAAATTTAAAATTAATTGCCTCGCTTAACGGTTAAGATGTTCATGAATGTAAACAGAATCGAGGGAACAAATTAATTTAGCAGTGCACTTGCAAATTCAATTCAATTAGCCATTTTTATTACATTTTTGCAATTGTAGAATACTTTTTATGGTTGTCCACTGTTTCGGAAGCTACGGCTATTTACACACTGAATTTCAAAAATGCAGTTTTACTTTTTTAAATTATGCGAATTAGTTTTAAATTGTGATTAGTTATATTGGTAGAAGATCTTCGTACAGGTTCAGAGATGAGGAACGAATTGTCTGTTTTGTAAACTGTTAAATATCGATTACCTATTTTCAAGCGCATTTTCAGTTCAATGTCTAGTGTGTGGTGGGCAAATGTGGTGCTCAAACGTTGCAAATACAAACATCCGGTCCCAAGTTCTTCAAGGAGGGTGGGGGCGGCATACAATCAAAGAGGAAAAGTAAAAAAGTGAAATAAAATTAACAGGGTCACTCTGCAGGCACCGAACCGCCAACAGTCAACACACGCCATATTACAATAACTTTCGATCTGAATTGGTTTTCCCGCAAGACGTGATATGCCCCGGCCACTGACGTCACTGCAATGGAGTCACGTGACCCACATTGACTTTAGCATCCCTATGCCTAGTCTGGTAGAGTGTTTATTTGAGTGCCGCAAACAATAGTTTCAGTCGGTTGATTTTATTCTGATAGAATCTGGTAAAACAATTTTGAGTTCTCTATTTTTGTTAAACAACAACTATTTTTGAGTGTATTTAAAAAAAAGTATTGTTGCGTATAACTGTGTAAAAGTGGATCCCCACAATTCGAGGAATTTCTTGATTGTGGGGGATGTGATGAGGATAAAATCTCTCCATTTTATACTGGTGCACGTATTTTTGTGATGGGAACAAAATAATACATTGTTGACTTTTGGGAAACTTTTATGTAAAAACATTATTTTTTATCATACATTTTTAGCGACATTTTTGGGCACGTCTTAGTCTTTTTTCGTAAAAAAAAGTTTGTTAAAGAGATTCACAGTTGATTGAAAAATCCCCCCAGGATGGCGACCTGGAAATTTTGTCTAACCTAGGTTGCCCAGGAAAGGGATCTTTAACGTCCCGATATCGTACAACGTACGAGACATGTTTTTACTTCTATTTCGAAAGATGGTGTGTGACGGAATGTATCTCACCAGAAAATTTTCGAAGGTGTCTGCCGGAATCGAAACCACGATCACGAGCCACGAGAATAACGTGCTATATCCTCTCGACCACTCGACGCCTATAGAATTTTTCGTAGTAATCAAGAAAATCTACTGTAACCGACGGAATAAATTGTCTTTCACTCTCGGACATTTTTTCAACTAATTGCAGTAGCATCGTATTTTTGTTGGATACAAATTTGTATTTTATTAAATGTCAATTGGTCAATTGTCAAATGTCAATTGGTTGTAAGGTTCTCTGCTGGTTAAGGTGTTAAATCACCGGCACCTTTGATGTTTTGTTATTTGAATAAAAGCGATTAATCTCTCTGCTGGTTCTCTCTTATCAGTAATCGCCTCCTTCCCCCCTCAGGTGTTGAGGGATCCCACCTTGTCACCACTTCCTGTCCAGATGTGGCTGACTCTTGAGCATTCATTTGTTTAGGAATACTCGTTGCCGTATGTGCGACATTGACCCCCAAACAATTCAATAGTAGTCACATGTGGACAGACAATGATAACAAGTTGTGATCCCACACTATCTGGGAAAAAATGAGGCGACCACTGATAAGAGGGAGCTGCCCATGGCTAAAAATGTAAATAAATATGATGTGCTTTATTTCACCATATTCACTTTATTTTTATAGACCAGATTTCAGATACAATACTTATATTACTACAACATTTATATTTAAATTTTTTTTATCTTGCTAACATATCATTATTGAAGTAATAAAACAGATATTTAGAAGATATATATTACAAATGTTGATTTGTTTTGGAAATTCCTAATTAAAGAAATTGTTTTTGTATAAGCTTTAAAAAAACCTTAAAGTTAAGCCTTTAAGAAAACATGAAGCCATAGTAAAATACATTTGATTGCCAATAATTAGCTTAAAATAATTAAAATGATCAAATTTCGTTTTTTAGTAACGAATGGGGGGGAGGTTATAACCATTTTATTACATTAACAACTTCCATCATAACATTGAAATTGAAATATGATTTTCTATTAAATCATTTTACATATTTTACCAAGTTGTTCAAGACGTGCCACCACCATCAGCAAATGTTCTATTTCGTTGATTAATTGTGTAAAAAATTGCATTTACTCAAATAACCTGCATTTGAGAGTGAAACAACGCCTTCGATCGCCTTCTTATCGCAAACTGATTAATATTTATTTCAAGGATAAGGCCAAGAACCACCAAAACTCAACAAAGCGTAAATCTTCGCCAGTCACATATCGCCATCTTGCATCACGCTGCAAATTTATAGTCGACGATAATTATTTATCGCTCTCGTGAATCGATGATGTATCGTCGGGCCTCCGATTATATATGATTTTCAGATGACCGACATTTCACCGAACGAAATTCTAGGTTTCAAAAGGTATACTTATTTGCGTCTGCAGCGTGTATAGGGGCGGTGTGTAGGCCTAGATATATTTGCTGATCGATCCAGATTGCTTTCATTTCACTTAGTTGTTGTATTGTCTAGAGAAGGCCCATTTTAGAATCACGCTATGACCCGTTTTCGTACTCCGTCCATTTTTCATTCGGGATCTCATTTTTATTATTATTATTATTAATAAATACCACGATGGATTCAACTCGATAAAAAATCTGAAAGACATTTATGCTAACAATACTTAGCAGATAAAAAATGAAAATTTGGTAATGTGCTGCAGTTTGCCCTAATAGAGTGAATGGGATTGATCAATATTGAAACCAGAATTATATTTTTTCGGACTTTTAATGAAAGGGCTCTTTTTCCTAGAAACAGGTTCTTTGAGACAAACTCTATGGCCTCCGTGCGTGACATTTGATGGCTCTGATGGCGTTCCGGAGGTTTATTGCTAATTTAATATCTAATAGATTTATGATTGTACAATCGATATTTTCTTGGCTCAAAGAGGCTACATTTTCAATTTTTAACCTGTTGTCACCTGTCAAAGAACGAAATGTGCGGCACCAGTTTGGACACTTTCATTTGATGTGTAACATTTTATTTCAGTGTGTTCTTTTATTTTGCAATTCCACATTTTTTTCCCCTGGGCAAGTTTGGTTAGATTAAACCATATATCATATTATAAGTTGTTCAAAGAAAATGCAGAAAAGTTTATTTTTTTCAAGTGCCTCATGAATCGAGGAGGACTTCAGTTCATCTTAACACGTCACGGATTAATGAGAGCCAAACTTGTGTTCAATCTGTGCACAAAATTAGCTGCTAAACTAAATTTTACTAATGTTATGTAATAAAGATTAAGATGATTCATTCCTTCTTCATTATGACGGTTGCCAATTGGAATGCTTGACAAGCAATACGTCAGATGTCCAGCAAATCCGAATGGTCAATTTTTCCTAATACTCCCTCAAACCGCAGCTTTAAGAGTCATCGTAAATGGGCAATTGCCATTTCACTTTCAAATGAAGCAACAGGTTTGTCGTTTGACGACTGCGAATAGGTAGGTAATTGTAGGTTAAAATGACGGCAGCCAAAATGGAAAGGAAAAAAATAAGCTCAAAGAAAAAAATGAGCCTTCGCGTGACGTAGGCGTATCTCGCTCTCTCTCTCTCTAGGCCAAGCGGATACAGAGGGTGACGAATCCGGAACAGACCTTCCACCAGGTGGCACTACTAATTCCCATAAGACAACACATGTCTTAGGACTAGCCTGAAGTAGTCAATTTGGAAAAGATGACAGTTCTGTATTAAAACAGTTATCTTCATTTATAAAAGCGACAATAAGATTTTTGCTAGCTCCATGGACATTGCACTTTCAGTAGCAGCAGTGTTATTATGGATAATCTAAAGAGAGGATAATATTGAAAATAAAATTATGAAGAGACTATAAACTTTGCTTCATTCACTTTCTCATCAGTTTTACTCTGTATAACCAATTCATTTGCACACAATCATTGCTCGTACTAGGCCATCACTTCGCTGCTGTGATGCGGTTGCTTCAGGAGGAGTCAGTCGTTCTTGGTACCAACGATATAATTCGTTCCAAAGTGATACTGTTACGGCAAATTATATTCGTAAATACTGTATATATGTGGCTGCTGGAACAGTTTCTCCGACTGCAGAACAATGGATGGCCTGTATCTGGTGCCTCTACAAAACAACAGATCTGTACACAAACAACACAATGACTTGTATTAGTGAACGCAATGTCATAATACCTGTGCGGAGAATGTAATGTATATACACGTGTAGACGTGTGCTATTGCCAATTAAACAGAGTTGGGGGTGGGGGTTTGGGGGTGGAAGGGGACCGGACCGTATGCACACATTATGTGGAGCTGTTGGCGAATTTGGAAGAAAGGATTTGCGTCGTTCCGTTTGACAATGTGGGAATGACGTGCGTGGCCGTTTCGGTGGTCGAGCAGCGGAAGTCTCTGGATGACAATTTCTGATAAGACACCGGGTGGCATCAAAAAGTAGAGTAACTTAGCTAACAACTCCTAATGTTAATGCTAAAAAAATTAAATCTCTGAATGGATCTGAAAAGAAGTTAGCTGAATTTCCAGTTACGTAACCAGAAATGGCGAAAAAATTGCAAGAGCAACTGGATCATGAATGTCCTCAACGGACAATTTCTGGAAAGAAGAAATATCTTATTCAGAAATTTCCCCTTGAGTTACAATATATTTGATATTTAGATATTTTTATTTTTAAGCAGATATTGGCATGTTGTTTTGAGTGAAACTTTAGTTATTTATCGGATCCAGGGGTCCGTGGTTCAACTCCCGGTCTGCACGAAACTCTATATTTTTCGCAATTACCAGTTCTAATTAAATAATAGTAAAATATTATTGTAAAAGCGAGTTCGCCACTCGGTTCGTCTTCTTCATTCGGTCTGTCCCGAATTTACATTTTCCGATTAATATCATCCAGACGTCCTAACAAATCTATCATGATTTAGTTATTTAATTGAAAATCAGCGCAAAATTTCGTGATATTTTTATATGGTAACCAGAAATGGCGAATTTATTGAAATAGCAACTGGATTATGAATGATTTCAATAGACAATCATCTAGATAGAAGAAACATCTTGCTGTACTTTTTTTACTCAGACGTTTTTATTGAAGTTATCTTTTGTATTCCTTCATTCAAAAAGTTCCGGGACTGGCGCAATATTTTCTAATTTACTGGTTTGACATCGGTTTACACATATCATCCTTCAAAGTACTCTCTTTTTCTTGTTTCACACTTTTACCAACTGCTTTTCTAAGCTACTTTTAAGGCATCTTTTTTAAAAAATAAATTCGCTGTATTGTAATATCACTAACGCCACTTCAGCACCGAAACGTTGTCCGCTCATCGTCTTCAAGAATTTCGTGGCCTTCCTTAAATCTTTTGAACCACTCAAACACCTTTGAACGCAAAAGTGCATCGTCCTTGTGCACTTCGGTACTAATTAGCTGATGGATTAGTCCATTCTCGGGGATGGCCGGAGTCTCCTGATCACATTAGGTGGTCGGGGTGACTGGGGAAACCCCCCTTAAACAAACAAACCATTTGACCAGAAATCAGGAAATAACATTTTTGTATTAAAGTAGCAATGGGATTTTTATTCCTTAAGTGTGTCCCTTTTACTTTTCAGACTATCTGCAATAGTCTCTACTTTCCAATCCCACCTCATGGTTATCATGTGTCTCTCACAATATAGTGGATTGTAACGTGACTTATCCTGTGTAGCAACGGTGGGGCGAAAGTTTCAGTCCGGAAAGGTCGTTCACTTGGCGTGTGGACTCGTCTGAGCGCCCGTCACTCAAATAGACTTCTTTCCCCCTCCCCCCACCCCCATCAGAGTCCCTCCCCCACGACTCACCCTCCCATTGGACCACTTTCTCCGGCCATAATTAACCTCTTATCTTCTGGCTTCAGATGACTGCAAGGAGACAGACGTGTGAGCTGTCGCATTAATTATATTTTTGATAACTAAAATGAGGATTTCTTGAACTTCTGTATGCGAATTTGATGCGCCAGTTGTAATGTATCAGACCCGTATTAAAAATTTCATTTGATGGTGTGAAAATTAAACGTGAAACACAGAAGACAATAAATTTGAATTGCGATTCCCTGGCTGGATGACTCGGTCAAACGCTTTCCGAAATTTTTAAATACTTGGAGCTCGATAAGATAAATAATGATTTTCGGAACTTCGGTATATGAAATTGATGTCAGTTCCAATGTCTGAAACTCGGATTAAATGTTCACTTCATAGTGTGAGAGGGGAATGAGACAGTTAATTGTGTGTCGCTGAAAAACAAAACTTTGAAAAGATTGCTCGGTCAAACGCTTTCCAAATCTTTTAAATCCTAAGAGCTCTTGAGATAAGATCCCTTCTCACTTTTTCGTGGTATACCAAGTTAAATTCGCGGTTCAGAGAC
>JAQGBY010007827.1:0-11337 GCA_034698785.1 Mycogona germanica
CGTTGAAATAAAAAAAAAAAAAAAAAAAAAAAAAAAATGTTTTGTTGGTTTCGATGCGACAGAAATGAATAATTTAGATACAAAATTTGAAAAAATCTTTGCAAATATATAATGAGCCATTAATGATGATGGATTCGTTGCTGGTTCGTCATTGCGCATTTTACGAAATGATTCAGAGTTACATCATTTCCTTTTAGGAAATGTTTTTCATGGCTCAGTTCGGGTAAGACTTCTACGTGTACTGGCGTCTGGTTCTTCATGCGCATGTAAAAACGATTGTATACTGTATATACAGAGTATCCATGTCGTCAACGCATTAGAGTCCTGACAAAGGAATGTTTTCTTTGATCGGTTGTTCGATTGCTGCGCGGTTGGTGTGGTAAGCTGGGTTAGGCGAGGGTAAATTTCAGAGCATGAGTGTTTCACCATCTCTGGTTGGATAATGTGGCAAAGTGGGGTGATGGAAGGAAAGGTGGGGGTTGGGGGAAGGGAGCTTTTTCTTTCGACGAGTCGAAGATTTGTGGGTTTTGTCACTTATTGTTTTTCCTTCGCGAGATGGCGCTATCTGTGTTCGTCGTACTTGATGTGTGCTGAACTGAACCGCTCCAGAGAGGTTAGCTTCTTCTCCAGTTGTTTTATCGAATACAGTCGGCGAGCCGCACGATAGTTGATAAACCAGTGGAATGTTGAATAAAAAAAGATGGTGGTACTTTTTGCAATGTTTCTCTTTTTGGCGCTGGTAGGGGGAGGCGGAAAAGGGATCGGGCGATGTACACCTCAATATCCTATGGAGACCTACACGTATAATCGCTTAATCCGGAATTTTATATCTCGAAAGTGTTCAAAGTGGTTGTCCCAGCCACTTGTAAGCGTGCCACCATCGGCGACTATTGAAAGATTTTAGGTCACACGATAGTTAATTTATTCGCTATTAGGGATCGTATGCTGATAAGGTCTCAATCTACTACAACTACACAAACTACTACAATCTCGCAAATCTGTATTTGACCGAGTCTTGCCAACTCGTACGTTGTTTTGATTTTTTCCTTTTCTTTATTTTACTTGTTATACACAACCAGACGACATTTATATATTTTATATTTATAGTTATGCAATGCACACACACTTTTTTTAAACGATGATTGTAATTTTTAGTGGTAGGATTATATATTTGTATAATTATTTTTTATTTTTTACTTCACTGTAGTCATTGCACTGCAGGATTTTCTGTACGAGGGACACAGTGTTTGAAGCAATATTGTTTATTAAATTTTCAATAAAAATGGGGGTTGTGCCCGGGACAGGCCGGACGAAAAAAGACGAACAGGAGTTGGCAATAACTCTTCTAATATAATAATAGTCCTTCTAATATAATAATACTATTATTTAAAATGAAATAACTAAACTAGAACAACATGGGAACTGACGCTACAGCTAAGACGATGACGATTTACATCTAACAAATTTACCACCTCCACATCTCCTGTGGAAAACAAATATTTATAATGTTAAATTTTAGTGAATCCGTGGGATCAATCTATAAGAGCAAGAGTTGCGCCGACTCAGTTGCTCACAAATTACTTGTTGAGTTTTGAAATGTTTCGAATCGTTCCAATTAACCAGGTAAATCATACAGATTTTCTTTGAGTCTATCTGGAGCGTGATCCAAATGTCTGATGCAACTACTCGTGACAGCGCCACCGTCATCGACAGATGGAACCAAAAATTGCATCTCAACCACCCAACTGCGTGTCACACCATGAGCTAGCTTTATGGGTACACAAGCAGCCCATGCAGACATTAAAACTCGCGACGTCTCGGTGACGTTGGCGACGTCTGTTTTTCTCACGTCTTGCACTAGTCATTCGATACGCCGTTGTCTCCGCACGTTTCGTTTTTATATATCCACGCTCGATTAGACCTCGTTAGCGAAGCTGAACGCGTATGGGTGGACGTCCGTCTGGTGAGAGTGGAGAGTGGAGAGAGGAGGGAGAGAGAAAGATGTGGTGTTGACAGAATAGGTGAGGGAGCGGGGGTGACGTCGGCAATTGTCATCTCAGTCGCTTGTTGACGTGCCCTCCTCGCGTTGTGTTTGGAGAGTCGTTCGCCACCTGTGCGTGCCGGCGCAAGTCGAAACGGATTAATTTTCATTCGCACCTTAAGTGGTTATCAAATTGTGGTAGGGTTGCTCACATGAACTAGGGCTGGGGTGACACGTCGTACTGTTTTGAAAACGCAGCTATCACCTACACTGTTTGTAGTGTGAATTCTTAATTCATGAAAACCAAGTCAACAGATTTCTATTAATTCAGATTATTAAAAATAAGTGTCCACAGTTCAGTGGTTACCAATCTTTGGTGAGTCGTTCACTTCAAATGTGCTTTAAAAGTCTGAATCAATTTTGTTTGTGGGCTGAAGAAAACGAAAGCTTATCTACTTTCCGAACACAGATTAATGTTCATGCATGCCAACAGTAGATAAATAAGCGGAACTGGGGAGGATGAATTTTATTTGGGAATAAGATGCACCTCGCCATTTCGACTAATTAACGAACAAAAGTTGTGGAATTTTTCGGTTGGCAAGATTTGCACTTTGAACCAAAACTATCGCGTAACAAAAATTTAAGCTCGCTCAAATGTTACAATCGCAATAATATTTACCAGCAAGCTGCCTCGGGGGCTTGTGGTGGAGGTCAGAAGTCCAGTTTAGGCTGGGTTGCCTTATTTTAACATGCTCTGTAATTGAATCCCATATGGTGTGGATCCCAAATGGAGCGGAAAGTATTCAAACAATGGTCTGGCCAATGAGAAGTAGGCATTGATTTAACCTTGGTGGGACACCCTATCAAAACGCTATGGACAAACCTGAGCAACAAAACTGAGCATTAGCTTCCCCGACATATTTTTAATTTATTTTTTCCAAGACATTTGTGCTCCTGGACAACTTGAAGTGGCTCCCTAGAGAGTGAGTAATAAAACAAATAGATTTTTAGATCTGGACGAGTGCATAATAATGTCTCACCCAAGAAATCCTCTTATTTTATTTTTCATTCGATTTTTAAATAACGATACTAATTGCGACCGCGAACACGAAAATAGGACACTCCAAGACTTGTTTCACGCGACGAAATAAAAATAAATTCCGGCATATTTTTAAATGTCCCCGCTAGGGTAGTTCAGGGTCCCAACAGGGAAAACGCGAGACGTAGCGCTTGTATTCCATTGTCCCAGAAGTCCTCGCGTCTCTCCTATTTTGCGGCAGCCGCCGCCAAAAGTGAGCAAGCTTGGAACGTTGTTGCTCAGTCGGGCCGAGATCGCCTCCCAGTGCGCACGCGTCAGTCCGCTCGAGAGCCAACGCTGCTGCGAGAACCCCCCGCCGACTCCATCAAAATCCGGTCGGAATATCCGTCGCCGCCGATCCGTCCGCGCCAGTTCTACTTTTCCCTTCCCAATCGTGACAAGAATCATCCACTCGGTCCCATTTCTCCGAACGAAAAGCGACCGACCGAAACCGCTCTTGTGCCACGGCTGGATGAGTGTTGGGGTGCGTGGAACCTTCGTGGGCACCAAAAAAATTGTCTCGTTTATTAATGTTTCCATTTTAGACTGCAAGAATACAACAAAAAACATTAGTGAACCCTATTAACTATAGTTAAGATTTCAAATTATAAAAATATCGGTGAAATTCATGAGATTTTTAGTGATCGGTGGACGCGATTCGGACTTTGCAATCACGTGGTTTCTCTAGTTTCAAGATTTGCATCGCTGACTCCTTCAACGTGTTGCATTTTTCAATTTGTTTTTTTAATGTTTTTTGGATTGTCAATTGGTACTTCTCCTGTGTATTAGGAAGCCTGGGTTCGAAACCTGTTTCGCTCTTCGAATGCATTTGAAATGATGTGGCGCGTCTGATTTTTCCATCCCTCTGCGCGGTCGGTCTCCTTCAAGACTTGGTCCGTCGGTCAAACCATGCGCTGACCAGCAGCGACTTGCTACGGTCATTCCACCGTGTACCAACGAAATCATCTAAAATTACACTGAAGACAAGATCCAGTGTGCCCGGATTTTCCTGGAAAAAGAATTGCACAAGTTGCTGTTTTGTTGAAGTGCCCGGTGCGAAATACGTTTTGTGGGATTAACTAATTTGCTGGCCGAACTCCCTGTCGGCAAGGATTTCGTTGTTCAGGTGTCAAAAACCCGTCATTCTGCGATCGATTTCGCGTCCATGTGGTTTGACCAACATACGGCGATTTCCAGTCCGTACCTCATCTCATCAGAAAGGAAATTAAGACGTGAGTAAATCGAATCATGTATCTCGGAATGTTGCATTTGTCGCCTGCTGCAGGCGAAACACCGATATTATTACATAAGTCCTCCTGAGACCCACTTTCCAAATAAAGCATCCGTTTTCTTAGATTTTGACTTTGCTCAGGGCATTTATAAAAAATGGAATTATCCAAAATAGTGTTTCAATGGCGTTCCATGACGAAGACTCATGACGCCTATTCGAATGAATGTCCGCTTTTTCCAAATGTATGTTTGTGGACACGGGGTCTCAGGAGGTTACAAACATGTACCGTAACTTCTCATTCGTATTTTTTTTCGTTTTGAAACATTAGAAAATATGAGGTAATATTAATCAATAACTGGAGTGGTGGATCGTGTTGTTTTATGGTGTTCTTGAAATAATCTTTAAGATTAGCTTTGAACCCTAAACTGTTATAGCGACCTAGTCAAAGAATTATTAATTCGTCCCACCAACTTCATTACTTGTCAATCGCCCCCCCCCCATTCTGCGGAGCATTGTCGTAGGTAACACTTTTCAATGGGTTCTCAAGGGTGGTTTATGGTAAAGGGCTACGAAAACTCGGCGCCAAACATCACGTCGCCAAATAAAATCCCGTCAAAGTGACACCACCTACTCCCCAAATGAGTCTGTCGTTTCAATTATCCTTTCCCCCACGTAAATGCATAAACGTAATAGCGATTGTAATCCTGATAAGTGGGTTTGCAAGTGTAACGAATGAAGCATTCCCTCGACATATCGGGTTTCCTTTTTCAGTGTGTACTTTGAGAGAGCTTCTTACCTTGCCTGTCAGTCAATTTGGCTAATGGGCAGGTGTCCAGAGCATATTCTTGGATCTAGTTATAATTTGTTGTACATTATTTCAAAATTTTGTTTTTAAAAGAAGTGATTTCTGGCGGCCATTGCGTGAAGTTGTCGGTCGTTACCGGCGATAGTTATTTCCGAACGACCCGCACACATTGGACCAACCCGATGCTGAGCAGCGTCACCTAGGGATATTTCCGTGAGAAAAAATAGTATATAGAATATATACCCTTTCAAATATTATTTGCTCTGAAGTACTGCAAAAAAATCAAATTGTCAAACTAAATTTCTTTTCAAAAGTTGAGAAAGGGATTTTAAATGGTGACCAAAATATACTGCACCATGAGGGGGGGCTCATCGTTGCCTTGGTCACGTGACCTGCGTAGCATAGTCCAAAAACCTACAGTCACTAAAATTAAGTCTTCGCCAAAAATTAGTCACCAAACGTACGAAGTCAGCCATCCCGCGCGACCAAAGGCAGAGATTGATTAGAGACACAGTAACACTTCATGAAATTTGCCCAGGGCGTAATATATCTCCTTCATGAAACGGTCCAGGGAATCGTCGATGTCGTCTCCACTCCCCCGTCCCCGATACAGACAATACAGTCCATATCTCTTGCAAGGGGAGAAGGATGGGGTGGTATTGGGTTGGCAAATTGCGGGTCCCGTTCAGTGTCGCAGACATCAGTGTTGTGGAGTAATGAGGTTGTGCAATTAGTCGTTGAACATCATTCCGTCCCCTTGGTGTCAATCTCTCCGTTGATTGCTTATACTGCTGTTGGTCGCTGGTGAATGAATCTCTATGTCTCTGATCCGTAGCGCTGTATCGGACCCGTGTCTCTTAAGAGCTCTCTCTCTCTCTCTCTCTCTCTCCTGATGCACGCCATCTTCTCTCGCCATCTCTATCGGATTGTCTATCGGTCGCATTTCACGCGTACCAAAACGACTTTGATGACTAAGTGGTGTCTGATTGTCAGCGCGGCGTGTACTGTACACTTCGAATTCCATCTCCCAGCTTCTCCGTTGTATCATTTGCGGATGAAAGGACGGTCTGGGAGGAGGATACACCGTGCGGAATAACTACGGAGGCGTAGAGAAAATTGGCAGCAGACGATGGCCAAAAGGTTCAAAGTGTCAATCTTAAAATATCCAATCGTAACAGAAAGGAGGTTTAGTGATGGTATCTCTGTCTGGGTGTAATTGATTTCAGGAATGACGTTAGGCATGGAGCGGTGTTTGCCCCATATTAGAAATGACGGAGCACCACAATTTCCAGAAATGATCACTCGGTGGCGCACGAGGATGCAGATGAGCTCGATGTGATTCTTACCAATTTTTCTCGTTTCTAAAAAGTGGATTGTGTTTGTTGCATGTCCCATCGCTGTTTCAAAAAGACGAGCCGCCAGTTCCACTATCCCCATCCCTCGTCAACCCCTTCCGTACTCTACCACCCACCTCCCCCCGACTGGTCGGGTCCTGCCATCATAGCGCGCAACGCGACTTCAGTCTCTGACTTTTGAATGATATTGATCACGCGCGGGACGGTTGCCACGGCAACTGCATTCTTTTACAGACAATTAGGGCGCATTCCAAATTAGAAAATTCCCACCTCTTTATAAGGCGAATATTTGGTTCGCATTCCGCCAGTGTTGACGGATTTGGCGTCGTCGGCAGCCGGAATTCATTTTTTTTCACTCTCTCTCTCGTTCCTCGCTTTTGAACTCATCCGCGTCATTTTGTAGTCAGTACACAGTTGGCTGCACGCTCGCGCATTTACGTCCGGTTGCCTTTTTTCGGGTTTTTTGGAACGCACCCATTCACATATTCACCCGTCCACCATATCCTGACTGAGAACGTGTTCGATTCACGCATTTTCAAAAATGCCGCGTCACCGCCTGCGGAGGATCGCGGCCACAGATAATAGCCGCCATATTGGAATGACGTCGAACTCAGATGCGCCACCATCTTATTTTGCATTACTTTTTGGTGGATTTTGCATCTGATCGATCCACTGTATGAATACATCCTGATTTCCAAACGTTAAAATGGCAGTCCTGTTCAGAAAACGCTATGTTACGCTAATATCCTTGTTTCACTGACCAAGCATAATTAGTCTAATCGTGCTTGAGAATGGCGCCTTGACGCATTCGTGCTATGACAAACAAATATTTTCCGTTCTCGAATTGTATTACGCTCATCTCAATGATGCTCAAGATTTTCAAGAGTGCGTTTAACTTTCAATATCATTCGCATGCGATCTCGAACTTACATTTGATCTATTCTCGATTACAAAAATTAAAATTTCTGAAGTAAGCTGAAGTTTGCTCGCTGCGTGCTAAGTGTCATCAAGTCATCCCAGAGCTCTGGCCACCCTGTAGATAAAAGCTCTTCAATGTTTTCGATAGAGTATTGCTTCTTGTAATACAGCAGGTTGCTGCAGGTTTATTCCTGGTCTCTCTCTAACCCCATCCCTCCACCTGATGTACGGTCTTCCTATTTTCCTGCTGCCCAGCATAATGTCCTTCCCATACTATATCATAGCATCTGCACGCATGACATGGCCAAAGTTGGACAGCCGCTACCCTGGCTTCCAGAGAGGAGTCTAGCTTGAAATCTCTGTATTGACTAGTATCTAGGAAACATATCGACTACCAGAACGACTCTTCGGTGGCTCGGTGGTCACGGGTTCGATTCCCGGCGCGGGCTCTCGATAATATCGATCATGGGGTACTGGTTAAAATATGCCCCCTCGCATAGTGACAAAGTACCAAGAGTGATACAGAAACGCATGTAGTGCAGAGACTACAGTGATGGGGAATTAAAACAAAAAGATGCCCCTTGTGGCGATCAAGTAGCCAACAGAATCACGGAGTCGTTCTGAACCGAGTTTTCCGTTCAGCTATTGTAAACGCTCGATTGTATACTCAAAAATCATAATTAAATTATGTTGTGGCTTGCACACTGAGTCTGGGAAGCTACAGGGATCGGCAAAAAGTCAATTTGTTAATGGCGTTTTGTTTTAAAAAATCCTGTTCGAAACAAATGGCTGGTCTCTGATGTCATCGACACAATTAAAATAAATATTAAATTTCCGTTGCCACAAATGTTGTGGAGCGAGTTTATGATCCTACTGGACCTTTTGTATGTATCGCCGAAACAATTGGGCCACATTAAATCAATATTTCAATTATATCGCGTATCGAAAGTCAATCTACGTGCGATGGAAGGTCAGCACCGCTTGTACAATATTTTGTAACAACGTAAACAATTCATGAGGACACTTCCCAATTTTCCCCCCATTAACAAAAACATGTTCCCGGCTATTACACCGGCCCCAAATCGATGCCCACATGGATGACTGTTTAATGCTTTTATCTGTATTGGCGGAAGCTTTTGGCCACTGCTACGAAGCGGCGTGGCTTTTCATCAACCAGGCACGCAATGACCCGCAGTCATATTAAATTCTATTTCGATAATTACACTAATGACAGTTAACGACTTTTTTGTGCTTTCCAATTTCGGCATTTCTAATTAGACGGTGCGGGGATTTGCTGGATGCGTGCCCGCCGTCGTTCACCCACCCGTGAGGTCCGACATTTTAGGCCTTATATTTTTCCTCGGCTCAATAACTTGCGCGTAGCTCATTTTTCGCCCGACCCCCGACAGGCGGCAATCACACATCGCACTGTGGAAAACGTTGGGGTGTTTCCTTAACGATTTTCAATCCAGTACTTTGGCTTTCCATTCCCAATACAGAAATATCAGAACGTAATTTTTACAAAAGCTACAAACTTTATTTTGAGCTACTTCCGGTCACGAGGTTTCCCAACCTAACGCTTAGGAGTGGGAACATACGCTCCTAAGCGAAAATATGCAATTTTTTTAAAGTCGTGCTATGCTCATTTTAATTTTCATTTTAATTATTCCGAACAAGGGATGATCACGCATTGGATCTTTTGGTGAACGTAGGTCGTTAGAGATGAAATTTATTCGAGGCACAATCTATACAGAACACAAAACGAAAGCAATCGTTATTTTTAATAATTAATCTGGTTTTTACTAAGGATTGCAGAAGAGGGATAAACTAAACTCAGGTCTGGTTTTTAGTGAAGTTTAAGTGTCAAGATTGGAGTTACCGGTTGGGGTTCCCGTATTATTTTTTTTATCTCGGTTGATTTATCTCTGAACCCGAATCAGATAAATGAGCAGTGGATGGAGTAGATACACATTCATGCGTTTTTATGTGCTCCCTGGACTCGAGTTATTATTACGTCTTAATTAGGCTTTAATATACAATGCATGTATTAAGTTTCGGTTCATCCCATTTTTCGATTTTATACATCCCTCGGGGCAGAACGAATACTGAACGTGAAACCAGGGAATGGTTAGGACGAACATTATAATAAATATAGTCGTGTCTGTCCTCCTGGAACCAGGTGTGTGGCGTATTTGGAAAGTAACAGGTGCTTGAACTGAATTGGTACTGAATTTCAATGCAAAAAGATGGTTCAATTTTACCAGAAGCGCTGCGTAGGCTCTCTCTCGAATTTGAGTTCTTGAGAATCGGTTGCTTTGTTGTAGCGAGTTGTTGCGAAAGCTTATTTTTTGGACAATCGTGCTGTATCGATGCTTTGAGTACTTCAATCAATGAATTTGTACTTGGTCGGTTGATCTAAGATTCAAATTGCAAATGTCACCTGCCAGATGGCGCATATTTCGACATCTTGTGCCATACTGAGGCGTGATTCGGTTAACTCTGGTTTCCGATACCATATTGAGATTGTCCTGTGCTTTCAGCCATAAAAACCGATACACATACATGTATAGATAGATAATTCTTTCGATAGACGCGTCACTGATAAATCGTCTTAGACGTCTGGCAGCATTTGCACGATAGACATCTTGGGCTGGAGCGCATAATGATTCTACTTTGCTTATCGCATCGCCTTAAATTTACGAATTCGGTTTATTAGGGCGTTCTCCTTTTCTCTCTCTCTCTCTCTCTCTCGCTCTCCTTTCCTACCGTAGGCACGTAGGTGTAACGTATAAGTGAAAGGTTTCACTTGTTGTTCGACGGTTTTATTAGAGAAGTTGGCGTCGAGCCGTCAATTATGTGTGTGCGAGGTGAACGACGAACACGTTCGCTCTCTCCGTCTGAGACCCGATTCTGTGGCCAGAATTTTTTTACAATCGTTCCTTTCGACGGTCAAATACGACCCCTCAATGGTTGATTGCAAAACAAAATTGTACGACCGTGTGTTTTTGGTGAAAATTAGCTTTCCTTAAGAATTAAAAACGTTGATCTCCCAGTTCAGAATCTTCTGCTGCCAATTGTTCGCTTCTGATCATTCAATTCATTTGAGTTGGCTATCGTTATGACCATATGGCAGAAAGGAGAAATCCTAAGCTTCATTTATCTCCTGCTTTTGTTGACGAAAGAAGAAATTATTATTTTTTCATTTTGTTGCCAAGTTTTTTTTTTAAACACAAAGTTTTGTTCCACACAATACTTGTGAGGAAGATTTATTTGGCGTAGTTGTTTCGCCACAATAAGCCCCCTATAGGCAGGCAATCACTAATAACACGATGGATTGATTAACGGTTCGCGGTTTGTTTCAGTCTCCTATGAGGTGTACGCTCATACTATAAAGTTTATGCGGGGTTCTAGGAGGATTTTGGAGGATAGATGACGTGGTATCTGTATGGAAGGAGGATGAGGAGGGGGTAAAGTGTGATCAGTCAGCCACTCCCCTCCCGCCTCCCTTCCCTGGGATCCACTTATCCGTCATTTCCTTTCTGTTAAAAGTGGAAAACGGGCCGGGGGAAAAAGGTAATAAATAATTGAACAGCAGCCTGCCTTCTCCAAATTACGTATACAACACAACTGAACCTGCATGCACTATAGATGCGCCCGTGTCTTATCTCGGAGCATATCATGCTCTTCGTTTCAGCGCCAGGCGTCGCTGGCGGCGGCGTTCTGTCTTACTAAAGCAATGTTGTCGAATGTATCTACGAAATCGATGCTATTTGTCAAGAGGCACATTTCGAGAATGCACTAGAGTATTACTTCGGGAGTTTTCCGATCTGTTCGACTTTAATCCAGCGCAGTCCTGTCAAATCGAAATTTATAGTCTCGATTAAAAATAAATACAAGAGAAAGAAACGATTGAATGGACGCAATCTAAGAGTCGACTATGTGTGGCAATAATAATTGAATTTATTATGT
>JAQGBY010007828.1:0-11336 GCA_034698785.1 Mycogona germanica
TAGAATTATTGAAACTGAACATGACATCGTTATGTCGGTTAACAAGATAAAGCATTTCTCATTTTAATTTTTTAATTCAATCGACACAAACATCGTAATTTTGAGTTAAAAGTGAGAATGCAGTACAAATAAATGGGAACTACTTTTTCGTTCAATATATTGTAAAATCATGAGACAATGTGGGACAAAATATTTCATTGTAAGATGGAGATTGGTCTTTCGTTTATTCAAACAAATTAGATTTACAATTATTGTACGAACAAGGGAGGAAATACAATTTTTTCAAAAACAGCTATCTGCTATTGAAAACCATGTCAAATTGGGGGTCATGCAATTTCGGTAAAGGAGGATCTTTCAGTGGCTTATCATCGGTATTCATTTCATACAGCATAATTCATAGAACCAAATTTGTTGAAACTGCGCAAGGCCAAAGAATAACAAAACAAAAACTCGCCGAAGCGCAGTTGGTTAAGCGACGGACTGTGGTTCGGCGGTCCCGAGTTCGATTCCCGGCGCGGGCTCTCGATTATTCGATCCCGGATTACTGGTGAAAATGTACCTCTCACATAGTGCCTAAGCACTGAGAGGAGTACAGAATCTTCCAGTTGTGATAAAAAATAAAAGTGCGCATGCATGCGCATGCCTTCAAAAATACATGCACCCCTACTGAAGCTTGGAGGCGCCACCTACAGTTCACCATAGTGAACTAAATCACAACTAAAACGCAGTATTCATTCATGGAATTTAAAATTATGTTTTAAAACAGGCGTATAAGAAATTAATTAAAAAAGATGCATATGAACCGATAAGATACTATTTAATGGAATCGTTTTGGCTTTTCAGAAAACCGATCAGGGAAACTAAAAATCTAATTTCCTGTGGTTCCCTGACGGTTTTAAAATTGGAACCTTGACTTTAAAAGTAGTGAAGGAAAAAACTAGTGATCAAAATAAAATTGTTGAATTTCTTTTTCGTTACATTATTTTGTTCACATTCTTCACGAATGTTTTTGTCACCCGCTCTTTAGATTTGTCACAGAAAAATCAGACCCAGTGTAAACGCACCCTGGTGCTGGGAAAGCCAGTTCCCAATTGCCAATTGCGGGGCGCAACCCACCTTTGGGGGCGACCTCAAATATTTACGCAGCTAGATGCATGTTAATAAATAAAACATGGCGACCTCGAAAATAAAAACAATTATTGTTTTTTCGAGCAGGTGGAATTCCAGCGAATTGTTTCTGCCCCATTCCCGCATGCTTCCAAAGGCTAGAAGGAGAAAATGTTTTGCTGCGCCGACCGAGTTAGCGCGAAACACGGCTCCGCTCATTAAAAATTGATTCTTCCAAAGTTCCAGTGAATAGGTGGATCACTTTGGATACATTCTGGTGACTAATATGATTATTCGGAAAGAGGGGGCTGAATCACTTTACTGGGGACATTATGCTTGACTACACGCTGATGGGTTACCTTGAATCATAACATAGATGACCAACCTAGCGCGGCGGTTGACAAACTATGGTGCGCGTTTCCCTGGTGTGCCCAAGTGTGCCCCCTCTCATTTTGAAATACTACTCGTCGTAGCCAAAGTCTCGGGTTCAATTCCCAATCTTTTCGGTCTTCCGCTTAGTCGATCCCGGATTATTCTGGTGAAAAGGTGTCACCTTCGCGCAAGTAAATTTCCTTTGTGCAGTTTTAACAACAGTTGATTAAGAATATATGTAAGAATATATATAATGTGTCCTCGGGACACGATCGTCGTCCGTTTACTTCACCGTCATAAACCTAATTTTACAGAATGAGTACTAAAACAGACCCGATTCAAATTTAAAATATGAAAACGTTTGTGAAACTGAATGAAATTTAGCATACATTTTGGCGAGACTTTCCTTTTTGAATTGGTCTCGAGCACATGCAACTCGGTGACGTCATCATTCGAATTCTTCAGATCCAAAACTGCGCACCATGTTCAGATCATTTCTGACGTTGCACAATTGGTGCTAAGCCAAGATCAGCCAAAATTTTACTTGAACTAACAGACATACTGCAAAGCGTTTGCAAATGTCATTGTTTATGGTTCAAAATATAATCGAAAAAGACCTGAAATGGAAATGATCAAAGAACCAGAAAGCCCGTTAAACAAATTTGGAAGCTTGGAGCGATCTCGTTCAAGCAGTCAAGTCGATCGATGTATCGATCTCTCAATGGCGTAATCGTCTCCGCCCATGCAATTCTCATTCAACCATTGAATTGTCTCACCTTTAAACAAAAACGGTAATACTCATTTTGTTTGAACACCTTGCATTTATGTGTGCCATTAGTTTCTGCTAAATTTTAACAATTTTAAGAGCAATTTTCAATCGACTACTTTTTTAATGCACCCCAGTTATTGCGTTTCGTTCTTAGTTGTAATGCGAGCGCCAATTTAAATGTCAAGAAGTCGAATGACAACGTCACAGAATTCCACGTGTTCATGTCTTGCCAACATGTATGCTAAGTTTCATTCTATTTCACAAACGTTTTAATATTTTAAATTTGAATCGGGTCTGTTTTTAGTACTCACCCGGGGTCAATAGTCAGGTGCGATTAAATGAATGTTTGTTAAGGGAGGGGCACCGGTGATCATCTTAAAACTTCCCAGAGGGCGACCTGGAAATTTTGCCTATCCTAGGCTGCCTAGGAAAAGGGGTATTTTTTTACTTCTATTCCGAAAGAAGGCGCGTGAAGGAATTTCTCTCGCCC
This sequence comes from Mycogona germanica, assembly GCA_034698785.1. Lineage (NCBI taxonomy): Eukaryota > Metazoa > Arthropoda > Diplopoda > Chordeumatida > Chordeumatidae > Mycogona > Mycogona germanica. Next base: position 2,739 of record JAQGBY010007828.1, read on the forward strand.
GAAAAATTCCGAAGGTGTCGGCCGGAATCGAAAAAGCGATCACGGATTTTTGAGGCGAACGCGCTACCTCTCAACCACTCGACACCTCTGTCAGGTGCGATTAGTTGCCTTAAAACTTGGTAGATCTGCTTTCAAAATCGAATAAATGAAGTCTTGCATTGAATAACGTCATAAGAAGGAGATTTTTGACTTTAACAAACGTAAAGAAAACGAATTTATTTTATTTGTATTAGCCGAGGAAGGAAGCCATAATCATTGTTGTAACTACTGTCTCAACAATTTGAATTCAACAAGAAGCAAAAAAATACTGGAACGAAAAGAATATTAATTTAAATATTTTGTTATAGGTGTATAATAAACAAATTCTTGATCCAAATTTGTCAAATTCGAAGACACAAAAAATCCGGAGCTGGTTTTCAATTATGAAGGAAGTGTTGAGGAAAGGCGAGGGGGACAGTTGGTTTGATACTTGTCTCACCTGTCCCCAGTCACACCATCTTTTTGACCGCACTGTGCCCCCTAATGGCAGCAGGTTTTCCATCCTTATTTCTCCGTACACAAATGCGCCATCAAAACACAGTTTCCTAGAATCCAACACTTCACGTAAAAGTGTTGCCTATGGCGCATTCAACATCTTTTTCAGTGTATCGCTTTTTCATTGGGTCGAGTCGGAAAGACGAAAACCTTGATCAAGAACTGTTTCACACGTAGAAATTCGTTGCTGGCGTGTTTCCTGGTAAATTGAAATCTAATTTTTTCCTGATGATCAGTTGCTTCCAGCTTTTTCAATTCGTTGGGTAGCCTCCCTCCCCTAATGAGCTATATATCAAGAGAGGTGCAACCGATTGCGTACAGGTGTACCCAACATTTATTCAGGGACACCAGTAAACATTGTCTGTAAAATTGATTAGGTGAATTGAATTTCCTGCATGGCCCCGTTTCGGCCCGGGTTGACCCGGGTGGTTGATGCCCGCTGTAAACACTGTTCTGTTAGACGGAAATTTCGACTGCAGTCCGGCTCACCTTTGCACGCGTCGGGCATCTTGGCTCGTCGCTTTCTGAGACGTGCCAAGAAAGAATGAACGCATTCTTCTCGTCCCCCCCACCCCGAGGGATCCGCTTTTCTCTCGTAATCCTGCGCACTTTTGTTTTCCGACGAACAAGATCTTCTTCCTCTCATCCACATTTCCAGCATCACGTTCACGGTCCCAGAGGCTCCGGCGGTGCCACGGATGGCCGGGCGGCATCGGTAAATTGGTGATGAGGCCCAACTTCCCTGGCATCTTGAAATCAAGTTCGTTGTTTTACCGAGTTGTGATTATCGCTCGAAAAGTCAGCATAACATGCACTTTTCCTGTCTGAACGTACATTGTGTCGAACATTGTGTCGAAAATCTCCCCCTTTGCCGAGGGGCGGATTCATTCCCTGCTTCAAATGTTACATCTATCAAAATACAATTTACACAATTATCTTGGAAAACCCAAATTCAAAAGATGATTGGTGTGGAGAATTGGTGTGGAAAACTGGGTTGGCTTAGACTTCTTCAAAACGTGTTGAAGGGGTGTCCAAGTACGGTTAAGTCAGTGGCCTACTTTTCCATGGTTCGACCTCTGCTTGAATACTGCAGTTCCATTTGGGATCCTCACCATGTGGGGATGGTAGGGGAAATTGAAATGGTTCAACGAAGAGCTGAGAGATTTGTTAGCTGTAGATTTGGAAGAACTGACAGTGTCACAGACATGCTGTCAAAACTGATTTGGGAGACACTGGAGGATCGTAGGAGGGAGATTAGTTTAAGGTTGCTGGTCAGAATTCTGAAGAGGAATTGTAATGTTGATATCGGGGAAATTATGTGCCCAGCTCCTAACAGAAGTAGAAGTTGGCCACGTACACTAGAATGGTGAACGAGCTTCAATGTACATCTGCGTCATATTTTAACTCCTATTTCTCGAGAGTATGTAGACAGTGGAATGGCCTGGCAGAGCCTCAAATCCAGAGCCTTTTTAAATAAATCCATTTCTGTCCCCAACTGGTCTTTCGACCCCCGCCATAGGCCCTCTCTTGGGGGCTGCTTGCGTGTAAAATTTATAATTGCAATTGTAAGTACATTCTGTATCCTCTTTAGGTGAGAGGTGGTGACACTGAGACTCGGCTATGTGGTGAAACTGCTAATAACCTGTTGCTTGAAAACGAATTTTTGTCACCACTTGATCAGCCAAAGAAATGGAGAAAGAACCATTCATTTTCAAGAAAAACCAAAAAATATATTTTTTTTATTCAACGTCAGTTCATTATCTAGACATAACAACTATACATGGCTCTGTACAATAGTAAATTGTACTGACGCGAATTTCGTGAACCCTCCCATCGTAACACAATATATGAGGGATGGTGGATTCGGGACAGCAACGAATGAATAAAACGAACACGAGATGCGCACTGGCTTTTTTATAATAATATTTTACTAAATATAATTTTAATTTGAACTGATACAGAGTATACAGTTTCGAAGAGACCGGGACTCTGTATTTTTCGCAATTACCAGTTCAAATTAAAATAATAGTAAAATATTGTTATAAAAAAAGCGAGTGTTCGACTTATTGATTCGGTGCTGTCCCGAATCCACCATCTCTGATTATTATTACCCAGACGTCCTAAAATTCTTTCACACAAAATAGGAGGAGGGTCACCAATAAACATTCCATAAATTGTTTGAACTCGACTAGAGCATAAAATAATAATAAATGTAAATCGTATTTTGACTATATTGGAGAAATAAAACAAAAATGAGAAACATAGAACACACATATAAGTAATGCATAACTTCTTTCTGATTGGCAGTTCACAATATGTTGATTCAACTAACTTCCCTTGTTCAAAGGACTTCTTAAGATTATTCAATATTGATATTGATATTTTTCAATGTACCTTTCACAAAATTCAGTTTATTGTTTTGATTAATGGAGCCCTCGCCAGCTCATCGTCGGTTTTCCACGCTCTGTCTCGTGCTCGTTCACTAATCCGTCGAATTTTTACATATTTTTGGTGTGTGGTTATTTTAAGGTGCTGCCTGTAGTAGCCATCACTCGATTCGTATGCCTTATTACAATATCGTTGTATTTCCGCCGTCCACCACCGCAACGCCACCAAACTCAGTCAAACAGTGTCGACAATGTTTCTTCCTTCCCTCCACAGCGATCGATACATCTTCGTCACAAAAGCTAAAACCCGCCACACCGACCAACCACCAGTATCGCTGCGGTCGCCGCACTCGCAACAGCGTCTACCAACCAACCACCACCACCACCACCCCCACCCATCACGTCACTGGAGGGGCAGCAACAGCAGCACGCTCGTTCCAAAACAACACACTGACTGAGCGAGCGAGTACACGGGAGCGTTTGTGTGTGGGCGAGCGCCAGATAAGCTGCGCCCAATAGCGTCGCCATCCTGTCACACATACACACTATAATTGGGAAAACGCGCGCCCCTCGTCGCTCTCTCCTCATCTTTGCGCTCGGCTCCGTCTCTCTCGTGAATAGCACTCGAAAAGCGAGCTCCTAGCATCTTCTCCACCCCCCCCACTCAGCCCAGCGCAGATCCACGACACGGGGAAAACGCCACACCGCACGCCGTCAAACCACACCCCAAACGCCGACCGGAGTTTTTAACACGCATCGAGCCCAGTCGCGCGCACGCACACACGCTCTCCAGATTCAAACAATCGGCCGTCAGACCAGCATCGAAGCGCCGAGCAAATTGATCGGGCCATCACGCGGACTCTCTCACGCGGTCCCACCAGCATCCAAACTGCCGACGGATTTTACTGTTCGCCTCCGCCGTCCGTCGTCGCCCGTTACTACCTCCTCAGGCATCACCCTGCACCGTCAGTGCTGCTCGCGGCGGCTCCGGCCGGCATCCGTCACGGTGGCCGCCTCCTCCTCCTCCGCCTCCTTCGTGGTCGTGCGCCAGTCGTTGCCGGCGGCCGGTGTCGTCCCGGTGGTCCGGGCGGGCCGTGGACCTACGACCATGTGCCGCGCCGCTCTCCTGTGGTGGCTGTGTGCCGCCGTGCTGTGCTGGGCCGGACCGGCCGCCGGATCGCTCTCCACCTCCTCCAACAACCTGCTGCAGGACACCTCCTCGACCGGACACCGGACTCTCACCTTCCTCGATTATGTGCACGGTGGAGCGGCTGGCGGATTGAAACGGGCCGGCGGGAAGGCCATGGGCGGTGGTGTGGGTGTGGGTGACCCGCGACCTAAACTAGAGTCGTCGTCGGCGGTGGTGGGTGGCGGTGGTGGGTCATCCGTTTCGGTCGCCGGGCGTGACTTGTCTGGTAATGATCCGTTGGACCCACGCAAGGTCCAAACCATGACTAGGCAGCCAAGAGGCAGCCGGCAATACGACGTCCCACAAATTGGTAAGCAATGGATCATCTTTTTTATTGACTTCCTCTTTTTTCGTTATTCATCTTTTTTCCATTTCGAACCCTAATTTTGAAAAGGGGAAAAAAGTAATATGATTTTTATGCCGGCAAGTATAAACCCATTTTTATCTCTACAATTTTCCTCCCCACTTTCTTTAACCCCAACTTCCGTCCACACGCTTATTTTCTATTTATTATTTTTTTTAATTCACTGCCCCTTTTCAAAATAACACTACAGGAGTTTCTGTACTCCTCTTGGTGCTTAGGCACTATGTGAGGGGCACATTTTCACTAGTACTCCGGGATCAAATAATCGAGAGCCCGCGCCGGGAATCGAACCCGGGACCGCCGAGCCATAGTCAGTCGTAATACCAACGACGAGTCGTATGTATAAAGTAGTTCTATTGAATTATCATGTTTGTAAAAATTACATGTTCTTCTAACCTCCATCGTAAGAAATGTAATGACCATTTTGTTTCCTTGTTGCGAAATTCCCAATGTCTTTATATCTTAGCTTTTTCTTAGGTGTATTTGACGATATAACCGGTACTAATGTTTGACAAAATAAACGCAAATATGCTTTAAAAAATGCAAGCGCGAATCTTCACCAATGTTACCCCTTTCACCATTTCGTCCACCAGTGTTGAGATTCCCCCTCCTCTCGTGTTGACAGTTGCCAGGGGTTCAATTATCGATGTTCTGATAGCGATACGAACATTCTTTCCGACCCCAATCGAATGATTTTATCCTTCAGTGACGTCACACCCGCCCATCACTAAGTCGAACACCTACACCCAACCGAAAACCAAGTTCGCCCCATTAAGGGGGAGCTCGATTTTTGCGAATCGACAATAGTCACCTATCATTTGTGTGATGGTCACCGTTATGTTTCATTAGTGTCATAATCATAATTGAACTTTCTGGCAGCTAAGCAGTTTCTAGCTTCGATGAAAGCTAATTTTTTTTCTTCTCCCGATTCCCCGTACCTAATTGCATTCCCATATTTATATCGTGATACCAGTTTTAATCGATCAGTAAATAGCGTTTCGCATTGTCATAAGTTGGACAGGAACCAAAACAGAACATTATCAAATTTGCTTTTAAATAATTTATTTCTCTTTCATTATAATCGACTTGGCACATGAATTTATACACTTTGTTCTTTAACTACTTTTTATCAATGCGTGTTTGCCTTCTGTAGATTCATATATGTACTGTACTTCGCTACAATTTTTACTTTGCAATGTCATTTGTTTTTACAAGGTTCAATGGAGGTTTAATATTGAGGGGGGAGCACAAACGCGAGCCCTGGAACATAATTTCCACAGGATCTGGAAATAGAATCTGATCGATATGTCAGCGCTACATAGCGTTTATTTTTATTAGTTTTGTTTCAGTGTACAACTTGTGCTTTTGTACTGTTTGAAGGCGCAATCACACAATATCGTTGCCAGCTCTTCAAATAGACGAGTGTCCCGCATCGGGAATAGAACCCAAAACGACCACAAGACTTATCCAACCTTCATTACCGAAGTATCTTTTTCTAAAAATTGTTGAATTAACTTTTAAAAAAACTATAGGTAAATTGTTTGAGATTTCGCTTTGGAACCTATCTCTAATCTCAGTACGAAATTACTTATTTTCATATACGTGTTCACGAAGTTGCAGTTCTGACGTCAAATTGCTGCTAGTTGTGACGTCACATGGGCTTGCGTAGGATTATTTGAGGATTAACATTGACTGGTGTTTTTAACGACGCCACAGTAATTGACGGTTTTAGTTTGTGAACTTGAAAAAAAAGCGTCTGTAGAAGGCGTACAATTTTTTACGATCCTAAAAATGAGGGCGAATTATTTGGAAAATGTGAAAATTGAGTGGATAAAGTCCAGTGTTATCTTGTTGATATCTTCGAAGAAATGCCGTATTAGGGCCCGGGGGAAATGATATGCGATGAATGGGTTCAAAATTGAACATCGAGGAAATTCAAAAACCTGATTGGGACAATAACTTTGTCCAGGTAAACGTTTACCGTCTGCCCAAGAGACAGAATGTAGGCAACAGGTGAGCATGATGAGGACACTGTGCACGTCAAGTAGAAACGCTGCAGCCGATTAAAAGCGCGACTGAAAGTCTTTCACCTGAACAATTTTTGGTATCGGGTGCCAAAATCTCGCAACAGCCAGCCAAGAGCGTCCTACGATGACGTAACACTGGGAATCCAGCCAACCAGGGCTTGGAATATATATACCCCGGAAACGAACTTGAATTCTATCAGAAACATCCCCCCCTGAATTTCAATACTGCCTATAGAAAAATTAAGTCGAATTTGCGGCGTTCAGGTTTATTTAATTATTTTCTACGCTAAATATAAAATATTTTAGTCGGTTTTATCTGTGGCGCAAAATTAACTCCTTGCCCACAAAATTGGATTATTTCTTAATGGATTTTCCAAATAAAATTAGGATTGTTACTGTCCTTCTTTTTATTAGTATTGTTTTTTGCAATTGACTTTTGAGAAACTCTTACAAGTCACCCCTCAAACGTGACACTTGAAATACTGAAAACGAGTATTTCATTATTCTGCCAGAATAAAAAACCGAGATCTTACTGATTAAAAATCAATATTGATCTAATAACAGTCTAGTTCAAAATCTTGCTACGAGGTTTTACTTGAATCAAAATGTCAAAAAAGTAAATTCCTGTGACAAAAGCGTTTTCTAACCTACTTCATCAAATCTTACAGCGACAGAATCTGTCCGATCGTTATGTTGTGACTATTTTTGCACCCTCCTAATAAAAAGAAAATTGAATATTTTCTTTATCTTATGTGATCACGGGTTATTTTAAAAAAACCAATATAAAAACGGCGAGTGACTGTTTTCTTTTCTCGGAAACCGCAATCTGAACACCCTTGGCTAATAACCACTCGACTAATTATATGCTGGTACAATAAACCCATTTTTACCAGGTGTTATTTTTATATAGCCAATTGTACTATCATGTATATTGTTGCTACTACTAAACTGCATAAAATTAAAGAAACGAAATCTTCCGAAATTGGCCTTAAATAACCCTCTTTCTGAGAAACCAGAGTGGAAAAATTGCACTTCCAATTCTAAAAAATTTCAAATTTCCAAAAAATGAGATTTCAGTCTGAATGACGACAAAGATATAATTATCGATCCCCCCCCACCTCACACACTTTAGCATTACTGGAGACTAGCCAGTATCCCCCGGAATCGGATAAACGAGAGAGTCCAGCAACGGGAATCGAACTCGACAAACTGGGTTCGAGACAACAATTATTTAGTTTTTGTCGAGAATCAAAGACGTCGTTTAAAAGAACAAACTTCCAGACATTGTCGACTGGACTGTTTTCCCGGTAGCAGATTACGAGTACTTCGTTGTGTTATGTTATGGGTTCGTCACAGTGAAATTCGCCGAAACGTCTAAATTTGCATATTTCTCGTTTACATATTTCTAGCTAACAGGAAAATTGTGTTTGGGAATAAAAACGATTATATCTGGGAAATGCCTACTGAAAAATAACTACTTCTATGGTGCTGGTGGCGTGGGTGGTGAATGGGGGGGGGGGAAGGGAAGGGGTAGTTGAGCACGCTCACATTTTTGCCGGATTTTTTTTTATTCAGTTTGTTTATTTAGGTAAGTACTAGGGGGACAATTTTCCTATCGAATTTGCGCCAACGCGCTTAAACAATTTGCGGCTTATTTTCTGTTATGAATAATTGACTCGATTTTTTTTTCTGTTCACTAAACGCGGACTGAAGCCATTAGATTATCTGCGCGTTATTCGCAATGGATGCTTTCTAATTATTAATGGATACGGAGACCCCCACCCACTCCCCAGAAAACCTGAAAATGCGAGTGACTGTGGCTAGGCGGTCACGGGTTCGATTCCCGGCGCGGACTCTCGATTATATCTATCCCGGGGAATTGGTGAAATAATAATAAAAAATAAAATACAATGTGGACTAATAAAAATGTAGCCTTTTAAAATTTACAATTAAAATTGGAAAACGTTAACCGAATCGAATGAAATTTTGCACACTTTTTGACGATACATTTACACATATACGGTATTGCTACTGGCTGTGGCTCGGCGGTCCCGGGTTCGATTCCCGGCGCGGGCTCTCGAAAGTTTCGATCCTGGG
>JAQGBY010007829.1:0-11333 GCA_034698785.1 Mycogona germanica
ACCTAGGCTGTCCTAGAAAAGGGATCTCTTTTACTTTTCCTAGGACAGCCTAGGTTAGGCAAAAATATCCAGGTCGCCTTCTGGGGGGTTTTGAGGAGTTGAATCACTGGTAAACCCCTTAACAAATATTTTAACATTTTAACATTTGAATAAAACCATTCAAGAATGGGATAAAAATTCTTGTTGATATCCTATAATGTGCTCTACCTTCATGCGCTATATCTATAAAAGCTAGGCATCCAAGATTTCAGTTGTTGGCCCAGATAAAATGCAGCTTCGATGAATCTGAAATTTCGGATTACTTGATCTTACAATTTTGCAAATCACTGATATACTCTGTAATGAGGTGAAATGCTGAAACTATACAGTAGAAAATCTTCCTTTCCACAAATCGAAGTCTTTTTCTAAAAGGAAAGTTCGGGGGTAAATCTTTATAGATGCCGCCAAGTTCCTCGGGGAAAGGGGGTTCATCTTGGTAGTCTCATTTATAAAGGTTCACCAACTCAACGTTTTTATAGCGACGAGAAGAAAAAAAAGAGAAACGCCCACTGCGAGCACGAACAGCTCCGAAATAGCTCTAGAAGAGTGTGCATTAGGCCACGGCAAAAAGCTAGTTTCAGTAAAGCATAGTGTTTTCGTCTTGACGGATGGCCACCATCTCACCTTTCGAAGACGCCAGCATGGCACACTTGGGGGGGGGGGACTTGGCGCTCGCATTTTCAGTCGGACAGATTCGGAGGCGCGCCCAAACAGCTCAACGTACCCCCATAGAGTCCATATATTTGAGACGATGCCAGATGAGACGATGCCAGATGTCGAACCGCTATTCCCCACGATGACACCCAGCTTAGATATACATTCGCACATTCGATTGCCGATACCAAATCGAAATGACCCAACAAAAAAACAAAATTGAGGTTTATTCTAGAACGAGCACGCGTACATAGGCGGCGACTCATTTGATATCCATGGCTGACCGAGATCGACGAGCCGAGGTCCACTCGCTAATGGCAAAACAGGAACAGAGTCCACTTTCGGTCCACTCGCAACCGAAAAAGAAAACCAAAACTCGTAAATCATTCAGTGTCCAGCTCATGCAGTAGCACAAAACCAGAGGGTGAGAGATAGCCACGAAGAAAGAGTCGAACCGGAGCGATAAATACACCCTGTACCGAAGGAGCGTGCGCGATCGTCGTCACTTACTCGTCACCCACTAAAAAAATTCATTACACGTACCGTGTTTACGTCACTCTCGTCAATTTCGCACGCCAGAAGAGAGCAATTGCATTTCCTTCTAGGATATTATAGCTACCGGAACAGTTGGACGTACATTTTTTGGCGTTATTTTTGATGGTGGGAGCATTTTTTTTCGTCCATCTTCTATGAGGATGTCAAGACCTTGAGTCAGCCATAAGAAAGAAATTATTGATCAACTCAACTAAGAAAATTAATTGAAGTGTTCTTGGGCCAAATAAATATTCTGACATGTGCCACTCAACACCAAAGTTCGTAATTTTTTGTTTATAATTTTCGTCGACCTTCCGCGCTCAATGACAATCGGTCGGCAGGTCGCAGGTCAATTGGTTCAGATGCCGACAGATTTGTGGCGCGACGGTTCCATGTTCGTAGGACCTCCTTATAATAAACAAAGTACGCGGATAAACAAAAATCCCGGAAAATGTGTCCATCGCATTGTGCTTTCTGAAGTTCACATCGAATAGGTTACAGAATTTTCTGTAGTTAGTTGATAGTCAATATAGTGACTAGATCTACAATATATATATACAGTTGAAAAATAAATAAATGTAACTTTTTCATATAGAGAGCAGCATTATTTTCGTGCAAAAAATGTTCTAAAAGGAAAAAACTTTAAAATAATTAAGAATACCCAATTCAATGTGATGCGCAATTTCTTTTTATTACGAGCACAATCAAAGGAAACTAACGAAAGATAATAATTTTTTCTCTCTCGCCTTTTAACGATTTCTGTTTCAAAAGTTTAGTTAGTGGGTGAGACCGGATGTTTCAGAAAACAATTGTTTCTTTTTTCAATTCTAGGTGTTCGTATATCAAAAGTGCGTCCGGTAAAATTGCAGGAAAGGACTGAATTAAAAATTGGCTACACTATGTCGATAAAAAATCCGAACTACACACAGTTCAGTGGCCAAGATCGAAAATCGAATATAAAAAAGAGAATGTTAAGTAATTTGAGTTGAATGGGGATAAAACAGCGGAAGTGACGTTTGGTATTTATATTGTTCCCTCTTCTTTAATAAAATGCCAACGACAGATCTGAGCGCAGCTTATCTCTTTGGACGCTGAGCTTTAGCATTAGGTGGCGCTGATTTCGGCATGTGGAATTAGGCGGAAATCCAACTGTACTAGCTCATACTATCTTTGGAAATTCTCCAATTATATTTTCTACAAAACTGCATCTAACCAACTAATTCTCATGAACATCAATCATGTCGCTCGCGTCTGGACAAGAATTAAAATATTACTTTGTTTAATTTATTTAACAATTTTTTATTTAATTTTTTTTAACGTAATCATTTTATTTATTGTTTTGAAATTCAAAATTTAAAGTTTTGAACCGCTGAAAACGCGCCTTGGTACCCATAGTGTGTCTTTGCTGATCGATAGAGAACAGATTCACTTGAAATCGAGCCTAACTCTCTCTTGGTCCTCCTCTCCCAACCCCGTCCAACAAGACGTGCCCGGGGATTCCTTAGAAAATAAGAAAACAGGGTCAAGATGACAGCCCGGGCAAGCATCGGTAACGACAATAGCCGACACAGGGCGGGCATTCAAATCTTATGAAAGAGGGTGACTGGGGATGGGGAGGCGAAGACAAACACAAGAACACCTTGTCCACGCGGCACCTGACTCGCCGCACGGAGGTAGTCAGGCTGGCCCTCACCCCTCAATCCCCGTCCACATATACCTGTCTCCTGTCCCCTCCTATTCTCCTCAAGGCAATCCGCGATGGTGCATATCGATCCATGTGCTTTTCCCCTTTTCAAGAGCATCGATTTCAGCTCGACTGCGCGTCTGCGCCGAATGAGAGTTCCGGCCGCGACCCCGAGTTCAAACCGCGGAACGAGACAAGTCCCGCGTGTGTGTGTGTGTGTGTGCGGACAATTTCCGTTCAACAACGAACCGCATTGGCTAGTCTGGGCCGAGCTCGTTCCACGCAATCGAATGAGATTGGTCACGCGGAGTGACGTGGATGCAGATCTATCACCCAAAGCCGTACTACCACCCCCTTTCCCCTAGCTACCCCCCTTCGGCGCGATGTGACGTAAAGAGATTGCTTTTGCCAAGTGACTGGACGGTCGGATGAAGAATTGTAACGCAAAATGGAACGATCGGGAATTGGCTAGGTCACAAAAGAGACGTCAACTGTATCATTTTTTACATAGTAATCTTATTTCAGTTCTCAGTACACATTTACTTTAGGCAAATATCGACAACCAACAACTTGACGTTTCTCTTCTGGCAGGAATATCAATTGAGATAGCAAATCGAAATCAATAAATGGCAAAATAACTCAACAGAAGTATCCAGGGTATGGTTTCTCGACGAATCTTCGGCGCGAAGAAAAATATTCGCCGCCCTGTGATTGGCTGATTTGGTGACGTTTCGCAACTTCGAAAGTAAAACGTCACCAAATCAGCCAATCACAGGGCGCCGAAGATTCGTCGAGAAACCACACCCAGTATTAATTCTTAGAACCCTCATCTATGAAAAGGTCTGAGTGGCGTGGAAAAAAACAGTTTCGTAGCTGTCGGGAATCGAACGGAACCACCTAACTAATTTTTATTACAGTAGTTACTCTTATTTCGTCAAGCGCTGCCCTGGAACCGATATCCTATCAATTTAACATGCAGACGCTCGCGTGTGAGACGTCCTAAAAATAACATTTTCTTTTACTATTTATGCGACTACCAGCAATGACGTCACACAAACCAGAGAGGAGGTTCGCCGATTGGCATTTTACAAACCGGTATACGTCCACTGTACTAGTGAAGTACTGTATGCAATAAGAGAGCGAGCTAATAATCGTTGCGAGCCATGCTAAATAGCCGATTTTCTTTTGGGAGGGGGTTCAGACACACCAACCCCTACCGAGTAACCAAAAATGAAAGAAAAAATTTCAACTCGTCACGCCTCTTCGCGTATCGAACACGCTCTAACGACGTGGAAATCGAACCCTCAATTCGTGACCTTTTTCGGTCCTGCTATGTGTGGGCCTGCCCATGATATAGGCACCACGGTGGGGATTGTTGCGTGTTATTCTGTCTCCTTTTTTTTCAGATGCAGCTTAGCCTACAAATTATGATCAGTAAATCTACTCGAAACCACTGCCTATATCGATTACAACATCGTGCATCTACTATTTTTGCATTCAGGTCACCAACCAAATCAGCACCTCAAATCAATGCGTTTTCTACATTAAAGCCACGCAATACTTTTGCTCGACTCGTGTCGAATTACCACACTTTTTGTCTCCTTTGCAGGAACAGATTAATTGCTTTCAAAAAGATAACCAGGGATCGTTCATAAGCCATTCAGTCTAGTCGTAGAGTCTTGCCGTCCCCTAGCGGATCTATTAAAACATCGCTCATAAAAACGAATGACAATCGCCCGCGAAATATATTGTACAGGCATACTTGTTTTGTCTATTGAGGCACTAAACTAGAGGGTGTGCTAACATTATGATAGCCTTATAATAACATATAAAAAGTTTAATGACCAGATCGAGAGAGACATCACATGGGTTTGCAAAACAAAATTCTCGACGAATCGTCCAGAGAATGTGAAGTTGACCGACCCAAACATTTTTGTTTACGACCTCAGAATCACACGCGAAAATATTTTTTGTCAATTTAAACATCTTCGTTATTACACCTAATCAATTTCTCATTAAAAAATAAAAATGACTCGCTACAAACGAATTCTGTATCTGGTTTAATCCTGTCTTGGGCGAGCTCATCTGCAACTGTCAGATCCATTTAACCAGAGTACCCAAGCGGAACCTGCAGTTGCTCTGAGAAACAGTCTCCGTGTTCCAATTCTGGATTAGTTTAATCGCTAAATTTAGCCTTGCGAGTCCCGGCGGAGCTCATTCGCTGTAGAGCGGGGTGACGTCACAGGCTTCGGGGTTCGCGCCTGGCTAAACAAAACCCAGATTCGCTTGTTTATTTTCTGTACCGAGAACAACCTAGTTTCGCTAGACACTAGACGTCTTTGGTACGGGGCTGCCGGGTTCTCCAAATCATCTACCACCACCACCACCACCACCACCACCACCACCCAATCCTCCTTTCCAACCCAAATATAGAACGAGTCGAAAAAAAGATGTTGTTCAGCGGTCGGCGAAGCTGAAATTATATAATTTACTCGGCAATAAGTCAGGCACGACGACAAAATTGGCCACCGGAACTTCTTCTGGATTATCCACCGCCATTGCTGTTTGCCAACAAGTTACCTAATCATTCTGTAATGCCATACGGCACCGACAATGGATTGATTTCTACTACTGAGCACTCGGCGTAACTTAATGGAACCAGTGAAAAAAAAAGGAGATGTAATTCTTTGGTTTTCAGAAATCGGTGCTTGGCAAATAACCGATCCCGTCCTTACAAGTTTTAAATGTTGGTTTTGCCGTTGACTTTCCTCATAAATCAGACAACTCGCCTGCCGTAATCCAACCCAACATGTTGTTACGTTATGAACCTGCTCATCTAGTTATAAACTTGCGTAATCTTGCGCTCGTAAATCAACAGTCATGCGCTGCTCTCTCCTGTCCTCACCCAATCTGCTGCAAGGTGGCCCACGTCCGTCGACGAACAAAACAGGTGTTTTAACACCTGGTGTGTCCATTTGTCAGAGTCAATTTCTAACCGGGTTTTCTGTTTCATTGAGAAACTGAAACACAGGTACGGTACAATCATATCATTAAAATGGGGACACTGGAAAGAAAATCGACCAACATGGTGGCGTTTCGTGAAACATCTGCAACGCAATCGCAAATTTTGCACTTCAGCATTGTGTTCAACGCCACCCACCACGTAATTCTAATTCCTATTCGGTGTGCGTCCCTCGCGATCTTGAGACTTGCGCGTTATGTTCGTGGATATTTGGTGGAAAAGTGTCACGAACCCCCCTCACCCATTATCATCGCATATCCTGAAGAGTGTAAGATTCCCCATGGAGCCTCCTCTGACCCATCTCGTTGGCCTTCCGCGCCAAACGACAATTAAAATAAACCCGCGTACAGAGTCCGACCTCGAACGGGCGTCCGGGTCACACCGGGTCAGCATCCATTCATCGTCGTCTTCGCCTGTAGTCACACTCACAATCCCTCTCTGCTAATAAACGCGAGCGCGAGCAAGCAGACAACGTCACCGAACAACATCCTCAACGTCAACCAGTTCTACACACCAGCGTCAACCCTTTTCGTGAAGATTCGTATACCTCACTCACCCCCCCCCCACCAAAGAACTGCTTTCTTTGGTCATTTATTTCCACACTTTTACAGTGAAGAATTTGAAAACAATAACAACAAGCTGCCCAAATTTTGCATTTTAGCAGCCACCACTTCGGAGTGATGAGTGGGGGCGATGTTGGGGGTAAGGTGAATTCTGACACAGGCGGCGCTGTTGTCCTTTGGTGGGACGAGGGGTGGGGTCGACTCCGAGTTGCGGAACAGGACTCGCGGCTTATCTTTTAATTTATAAGTCCCCGTTAGGTTTACGAACGAGATGAGACCTTTCGCATTAAGCCGTCTGCGCGGGGCGAGTACATGTTTTCGTCGCGGCTCTCTCTCGTTCTCGCTCTCTATCTGGCTAAGATGAGGAAAAAGGAAGAGGATGTGTCGTCTCACCACCCCTCCCCAGCCCACCCACATGTTCGTCTTGGTCGTCGTGCCAATTACCATATATATTTGCACTAGAGTACGTGCAAACGCGAAAAAGGACTGCTCGCTTCGCGCTCGGCATGTGTTGCCTATATATATGCCCTACATTTGCATATACAGTATGTCGCCTACTACTCGTGTGCACACGATTCCACGAAATACCACTGAACAGGTTCTGCTAGGACACCATCGACTATATGGTACATGCGATACATCTGATCAACCATGTAACGAGATATCTGCAGCGGTCTATGTGTATGCGCGAGTAGAGCAACTATTGGGCGATTGGACATCGGTTGGGTCAATGGGGGAACCCGCAGGTCGCTCATTCAATCCAATTCGTCTCGATTGAATTTGTAGCCAAACCGTCCAACGGTCCACCGTCTATGTTGACGTATACATTACATGTACATGTACGAGTATATCACTTGGGTTGTTGGGGGAATTTTGAAAATCGGGCCACATGAACGTCAGCGAGGAGCAAGTCGCTATGCTCTACGCGTTGCTCAATGAATTACGTGGCTCTGAAAAATAAATACATGGAATTTGCAAACTGGTTAAGCAAATAGTAAACTCGCCATATTTGATGGTACACGAAGATATACGAAGCCAGCAAAGATTCTGAAAAGAGAACGGAATAACATTGCCAAATTCTCAAATTGAAAATTGCTAAAGAATAGCAAAGAAGGACGAGTTAGTCATGTATTAAATCCTTTCCATCTAGTCTAGTGGTTAGCGTTCTTCGAAAAAAATATCTTAAGAGTATCAATTTCAAAATGAATTTAGCAAATACAGAATAACAAAATTAACGGTCGCTGAGTTTGACACGAAAATAGTGTCTCTTTGTAGAGAGTAGAGCCGAGTAGAATTGTTGGCCATCTGTCGCGACAACTGATGTCCTAGTCTCGACAAACGAAGAAAAGAGTTGCTTAATTGGACGTGATAATAAAAAGCTAATTTATTCAATGCCATGCGTGGCACTAGTGGTGGCACCATCGTCGTCATCCAAACCATCCCTATCTAATTAGCTACGTAGAGACGAGACTATTAAAGTCTGCTGATAGACACTGTATGTTTGTTGGACGACAGCGTCCTAACTGAAGTGGCCTCGCATTTCAGAAACAAAATGAGAATAGACATAGACACTAACGACTAAAAGTAGACCAAGAAATGCATGCAAGATATACATTACGTCAGCCAACGTTGGCGAACGACGACCAATTCTAAACGATGACCAAATACATACATTAAGAATTTATTTATAGAGGTCTGTATTGTCCCGGTTGGGGCACCCCTCCTCGCACGCACAACTTCGCTAATCGCCTATCCTCCCGAGACTCACCACAACAAGGAGACACTTTTAGTTCTTGTGAACAAAAATATTTCGTATATTTAAATAAATGAGTAATGAGTTCGGGCAGCAGGTTAAAATTTTTTTTTTTAAACGTCAGTATCCTGTTCACCAGAGTCCGCGCCGGGAATCGAACCCGGGCCAATCGTGCCACATTATCATTAGTGTTACAAATTACGTATCAGTGTTCACCGGGTCTCCGGAGTATACACTGCGTATAATTATGCAATTGGGAACTTTCGTTTTCTCTGCCCGAAGATAGACTGGAGGAGGATGGCTGGTGGCTGAAGGTGGCGGCGGCACACATTTTTATTGTGCGGCCAATGTGGAATTGGAGGTCACTAGGTTTCCAAGTGGACAGCGCTACCGCACTACAAAATGACGACTGCTGCGGCATTATTATCATCATCATCCGTCTGACCACTTTTATTTACTCCATTCCTCCATTTCTCTGGGGCTATTTCTCGAGTGTGTTGGTGTCTGGTGACAAAGATCCGGTATAGCGGCCAGTAGCAACCAAACCATGACGTACGTATTTTGACAATGGTCATCATCATTGGAGCTGTGCCCAGACATTGCTGAATTGGCGGCGAAAAAGAAACATTGAGCGAAAGAAACAAGTGCGTCGAGGGACCTACCCAAAACCATTGCCATTCATCACTTCTCAGCTGCTGACTGACTTCGAAATATATATACACAGTCGAGCGATGATAACCTGGCGGACAGCAACCGGTTCTCCATTTTTCCCGATTCCTGTCGGTCAGCCCTGTCCAACAATACTCGTTGGCGAGAGTCGCAACGGCTAGTTGTGCAGTGCTGTATTATCAAATTAATAATCTTTAAACAAATATTAGCACTCTACGTATAGGTGGCGATTCGATTAATGAAAGCTTAGATGGTTGTGTATTTAAAAATAGTTCACTGGTAATAAATTAGACGACTACAATTTTCAAGTTTAGGTCATTTTAAAAAGAAATCGAAAAACATATTGCAATTTTTCCACTACAGGCGTTTATGTGTTTTGAACTTGGGAGAACTTACAACACTAGCTCTGCTCGCAGAATGAACTGACAAACTGAGTTGTCGACACTGCCTTGTCATACACAGTAAAGTTGAAGTCGTAAAAGTGTGTTCACAAATAGGTGTGTATACTCTTCTATAGCAGCGATCCTGCTTATACGTATCTCCATTTGCGATTACACACTCAAACGACAATACTAAAAACGAGGTGTACATGAGAGTACCGCATTTTTTATTATTCTACCTCCACACCCCACACTCCTCTAGCTATTTCTTTTTTCTTCCGTCGCTCAATCTACCTGCGCCCCTTTCAGCGCAGAGTAAAAGAACGAACGAAAGCACCTGCTTCGAAAGAGAACACATTCCGATCCCGCGCACCGGGATTCATTCCCATGCTCACACACGCACGACCACCACCACCACCACCAGCAGCAGCAGTAGTACACAAAAAGGCACGCAACACAGTGCAATGTTGCCGCCATCCATATCCTGGGCAACATATCGGGCGGGACAACCTCCCCCCTCCACCAGCACAAAAGCGCCCCCTGTACGACGAGAACGTAAACGAGCGGAACAAGACCAGGTGACTAAGAGAGGACGCCACTGAAGGAGGTTTTGCTCTCAGTGTGTGCACCTCTGGTTCTCACTCTCGCCAGGTAAATAACGTAACTTCACAGTGCGAAAAAACACGATGCTCACCCTATTTCTGCTCCCCCTGTGCTCAGCATCCCTTCTCCCTCCCCTCAGGGCTTGCATGGCGCAAAAAAAAGAACCTCCCCCCATCGCCCCATCGTAATTCCCGAGTCGAAAGTCAGTCACGCTTTTACCTGGTTTTATTTTCATAACTCGGACGTCGTCTCAGGTATGCGGGTTGTACAAAAATGTTAGCGAACGACCGTTTATACAACGCGTTCCTATTTTCTTAACTTCTTTTTTCTCTCTCGTTTTTTTTTTTTGTTGCCCCAAAATGGACTTGTGCGACTCAGAGCCGTGCTGCATAAAGACAACACGCAGAATAAAAGTGCGGGATTTTGTGTGTGTAACAACGTTTAACGAGATACATCTTAGATGCATAAGAAGCAGCAATTCGTGTCGGCAGGATGGATTTAGGTTCACACACAGCAGGACAATTGACACACACTGACGGTGAAAATGATGACACCATGTTTAAATAGCTAGCTGAGCTAAATAGAAGGATTAAATTAAGTAAAAAGAAAGACAACACAAACTACCGTAAAGAAAATGTCTTCCCGTGTTCGGTCTAGTGGTGAGCATGTGATCATGAACATCCGATCCTTCCATATTTTTTGTTTCCCAAAGGTTTGAACTATTTCCTAAAAATTGTATTTATTTATTCGTACCCCTAGAGCCCTCGGAATCGACGGTTAGTAATGTTCTCCCCAGGCCAGGTAAACGTTTCTCCGACTATTGCAGAAAATGTGGACGTTCATCGAGGAGTGCGCATTACATTCCAGTTAAGACCCGACAGGTGATTTAGTCCAAGCTAAATCGTTTCGTGATAGTACAAAAAAAGCATCGCTTCCATAAAACCCTAAAATTGGAAGGATTTTGAAATTCAGAGGGAACACGGCGTATTTTGTCTATATAATTCATGCGCGCAGCGAGAGAGATTCGCGTTCCGAAATATCGATCGTCGGCTGGAAAACAGACTTGATTTGCGGACGGCACAGATCAAAGGGGACAGAGTTTACGCAGCCGGTGGCCACATCATTCATGTGCGCACGTTCTCATAGGGATTGGCCTACATGGCCTACGAGTACAGTGTGTTTGTGCGAGCAGGTATATATAGAGGAAAGAGTCGGCCATTCTTTTCCCGGAACTCATCTATCTACTCCTGAGCCCCCTGCTACACATTTGGAACACCTCCGTATTTGGAAAAATTACAATTACAATTACAAATTTTACCCGCAAGCAGCCCCCAAGAGAGGGACCTATGGCGGGAATCGAAAGACCAGTTGGGGACAGAAATGGATTTATTTTAAAAGGCTCTGGATTTGAGGCTCTGTCAGGCCATTCCAC